>MJUU01025122.1:153177-165985 GCA_002080025.1 Modiolus philippinarum
GTGCCCTATCTTTTATATTTATGGTTAAATTCTATCAAGTTTTAGTATTGCGGACACCGGTATAATATAAAATAGAGAAAAAGTGCCCTATCTTTTATATTTATAATTAAATTCTATCAAGTTATAGTACTGCGGACACCGGTATGATATGAAATAGAGAAAAAGTGGCCTATCTTTTATATTTATGATTAAATTCTATCAAGTTTTAATATCAGACACTGGTATAATATAAAATTGAGAAAAGGTGCCCTACCTTTTATATTTATGATTAAATTCTATCAAGTTATAGTATTGCGGACACCGGTATGATATAAAATAGAGAAAAAGTGCCCTATCTTTTATATTTATGGTAAAATTATATCAAGTTGTGCCTTATCTTTTATATTTATGGTTATATTCTATCAAGTTATAGTATTGCGGACACTGGTATAATATAAAATATAGAAAAAGCGCCCTATCTTTTATATTTATGATTAAATTCTATCAAGTTATAGCATTGCGGACACCGGTATAATATAAAATGGAGAAAAGGTGCCCAACTTTTATATTTATGGTTAAATTCTATCAAGTTTTAATATTGCGGACACCGGTATAATATAAGATTGAGAAAAAGTGCCCTATCTTTTATATTTATGGTTAAATTCTGTCAAGTTATAGTATTGCGGACACCGGTATAATATAAAATAGAGAAAAAGCGCCCTATCATTTATATTTTTGGTTAAATTCTATCAAGTTATAGTATTGCGCACAACGGTATAATATAAAATAGAGAAAAAGTGCCTTACCTTTTATATTAATGATTAAATTCTATCAAGTTATAGTATTGCAGACACCGGTATGATATAAAAAAGAGAAAAAGTGCCCTACCTTTTATATTTATGGCTAAATTCTATCAAGTTTTAGTATTGCGGACACCGGTTTAATATAAAATAAAGAAAAAGTGCCCGATCTTTTATATTTATGGTTAAATTCTATCAAGTTTTAGTATTGCAGACACCGGTATAATATAAAATAGACAAAAAGTGCACTATATTTTATATTTATGTTTAAATTCTATCAAGTTATAGTATTGCGGACACCGGTATAATATCAAATAGAGAAAAAGTGCCCTATCGTTAAATTAGAGCAAGTTTTAGTATTGTGGACACTGGTATAAAATAAAATAGAGAAAATGTGCCCTTTCTTATATATCTATGTTGAAATAATAAGAAAATTTTAGTATGTGTATATCGAATTTAAAAGTAATGTATCAAGTGGAGACAGTTCCCGGGAGAAAGTTTGTAACACGCTATAACCGGCTACTAGTATTTTCTTTCGTCAAAATGAACATTGGTTTTTTTCTTGATGTATCACATTCTAAATTACCATTTCATTTATGCTGTGAAATTAAGAATATCTCTACTTTATTGCACGCTGATATTTTTCATTTCGAGTTCGTTTCATGAAAATATATAATATTTTTTAACCTACACGTTGCACGTTACACGGTGCACGGTACACGATACACGGTACACGATACACGATTGAGAACTTTCTGTATCATTCATCGTGCGAATCGTGTGCGCTCAACGTGTGAACCGTGTGCGTTCATCGTGTGAATAGTGTGCGTGTGGTAGGGAATGTTGAACGTTTCCATCGCTGTACCAAGAATGAACTTTGATACTACTACACATTTATTACTTTTTCAAACAATGTGTTATTTAATAACAAATAGATCGGCCAAATATTTTCTCAAAGAACGTTAATGAAATAATATAAAACGACTTTGATAATCATAATTTCTAAAAACAGAAAAATAACAATAACTTAAGTCATTGTCTCAATTTTTTATATATATATATATATATATATATATTGGTAGTTGTGTGTATGTGTTTAGAATTTTTCTTTAATTATATTTTTTCTTAAATACAATTTTCTTTCCAAAAATCAAAATAATTCATGATTGCCTGTGGTTTGTGGTCAAGTTTGTTGTTCGATTTCAATTGAAAACATGAAATATCAAGTTTAAAGAAAAAAATGTTTAAGCCCTAAGAAGTATCTCCTTCCTGCATAGCTCAGTCCTTAGCTTATTTTTGGCTTTCCGTTTTTGGATCCTTAGTAATTTGTTCTCCATACGATTTTACACATACATGTATTTCGGTTTATGGATTTCCAAATGTTTTGATTTGATCTGCACTGAAGGAAAATAAGTTGTCGAACTGCGCATATGCAGTAAGTTATTTCACAGTTATGTCGATAATTTTTATTTACTTGACCATTGCGCTCCACTGCACTACAATTTGGATAAAATATTAACGAAAATTATGGACAGCCGTTTGTATATTTAAAAAAACCCATCGGCGACAATGAATTATCTCTTACATTGACTATCGAAATTACAATTAAGTCTTTTGGAAAGAATTAGCTAGTTGTTTACCACAAAACTCAGGTCTAGATCGATTTTGGGTTCGAGGTCCAACTGGTTCTAGAGTTTGCCAATTGAAACTTTGAAATTGCGTATTTTAGGGTTTCCGACTGATAACTTGTAAACGAAATAACATAAGTTCTTCAAACGTCGTATGGAAATTTTAACGTTAAAACATTTGTTCTATATTTGACATGTCTTTGATGTTCCAATTCGAGGTTTTGAGTTGGAGACTACATTAGTGACACGGGTCTCGGTCCACGGTGATGCACCTGTTTTAATTCATCCTTGCAAAAGGAGTTAACTTCGAAAATTTTGGCCTTTCTTGAACATATATTTTGTAGATTTTGATTTTATTTAATATTTCTATTTCGTTGTTCTCCATGTACGATAGCTTTATAAACGTTCTTACTCTGTCAATTAAATCTGGTAGTTGATTATCATCATCCGAAAATCTTGAGTAATGCGCTATAATAGTAATGCAAAAAAAAAAAATTAAAAATTACATGTGTAATTTTCATCTTATATTTTTTTGTTTTGTTTTGTTTTGTTTTTTTTTTTTTTTNGTTTGTTTTGTTTTTGTTTTTGTTTTTTTTTAGTGTGGAAAGTAAGTAAAATGTTTTTAGTGGCTAGAACAATTAAGGTGTTCTTTAAAAAAAATCACACTTTGAAAAATGACCGTGTTTTATAGTTGGTTCTTCCATACCGAAAACATCTAAATCCGTAAACATGTACTTTAGTAATGCAAAAATAGATATGATATTGGCAGATTTTTTATTCAGTTTGGTCATTTCGTATTTTTATTTCAACAAAGGACCTCTCTAGCTTTTAATGACCATGGTTATAAAGGTTGGGATACGACCATACTCCCTTGTCTTGTAAGAGCTTCTTGATGCAGTAATATTCTGATACACGTATATCAGAATCCTAATGAACAGGGATGTTTGGTGCATATTTTATGAATTCACCTTGTGTTAAAGACCTAGTCTCAGTCAAATCTGACCAGGGGTTGCCTTAAATTTGGCTGCTTTGTACGATATTTCTCCTGGGTTCTAGTCAGGAACCTCTCGATTGCGAGCCAGACTCGTTACCGCTTGAGCTGTTGAAATGTTCTTTTAGTCCATTTGATGTTCTATCAATTTAAATATACCTACTGCAACCCAGGCCCATAAGGCTGTCCTATCAGATCTGGTGTTTCGAATTATTTTGTCTGCATCTACGTGGCAAACTTTGATAAAATTTCACTAGAATAAAGATTATGTGGTTCTGAAATTGATATGACATAAGCATCGTTCATTATGCAAGATGTACAACATTTACTTAAAAAAGAAATAAGATGTTTGTTTAATACGAACCCAATACAATACCGAAAACACTCAACATGATATCAAAAGCACCAACAATTATAATAACCGAAATGCAACAAAAGCAACTGTAAACATCAACAAAGGTGTTTATGTAAAAGCAGAAACGTATACTATTGGAATAATCCTTGTGTTTCATATGTTAAGGAATCTTTCATTATATGGATTATGTAAAACATCACGTGAAATGAGACAAGACGGGCTACAAATACAAAGTTTGAAACACAACTAAAATAGTCTTTGTACTTTAGTAAAAATGGAGGTAGTAAAACAGACATGATGGCTCTTTTCAAGTCATATTCTATGTAATTAAATATCGAGACGGAAGTGATGACACTTTGGTAAAACTTCCAGTCCTACCCCATACATCTATAGCACTATATGCACTGTGGAAAAAGTATTCCTTAGTTTTAAACGAAATTATAGATGCTGCAATTTCCAAATAAAATCGGCTTTCCAGCATTTGTATGGAAATTGCACCACCCCCTGGCCAACACACATCTCATGCTGATGTTAAAATAGTATGACGCAGATGAGAGCAAGACATTCCATGATGTTATGAGTAGGGAAATCATTAGGTTCCGGACGTACTTTTTATATTTTATGGAATCCCAAATAGGACCTATCAAAACATTTTTGAATTCGTTATAACGAATTCTGGAATTTGTTATAATGAATTTCATTCGTTAAAGTAGATTGTTGAAATTTTTATAACGAATTTAATTCGTTAAAACAAATTTTGAAACTCTGATATCAGATTGTAAAATCTGTTATTACGAATTCACAAAGTTGTAGTTTAAGCAAGAGTCACAAAAAAAATTGAGAAAACTGTTATCTCGTCTAGATATGGAGTTTCTCTCTGTCGCAATGGTGGGTTTTTATCTCCAATACCGATCATCTCATCTTCGCTAGCCAAGGGTTACGATCGGATAGGAATGGATCGTAACCCTTGGCTAGCGAAGATGCTATCATCTCGGCCAGGATACAATGCATCTCGACAAAATACTAGATTTTTCATTCAAAATACTAAATTTCTGCCAAAATCCATATTTTTGAGATCGAGATTCGTTTGAAATTTGGTATCTTAATATTCGGATCGTTACTCAGTCGTTGCAAAGGAGCACGATTTGAAGTTCTCGCCCTGAAAAAACCTAGAGGTTGTTTTTTAGTCACGAGTCATCCATAATATAATTTGGTGGATTTGGTGTCATTTAACCTAATACTGAATCATTGAGAAAACCTAGTTTGTTAAAATTTCGGACAACATTGTTTAATTTTGTACTTCATTTGGAATATCTTAAGTTCAATGTGAAACCGCCGAAGGTTTGAATGTCAGTTAAAAGGGTCACGATGTTCCAACATTGATTTAGATGTTGGAATAAACGTTCCTTCCACTCGATTTATTCTTCTAACTAGGCCCAAGCTCTCAGTGGGATGAACCTGTGAAATTTAACTGGCTTACACAGTGAAATTCCGTAAGAAATTTAATCTTAAGGTTTTGACACTATATTTCATCTCGTGACGTGAATTGCTAAAATAAGGGAACATCTCGGTGAAATTTGGGGGTAAAAAAACATACAATGTCAATCGAAATTTAAAGTTTTAAGCAAGTAACCAGGTTTAATGCAGCTGGAATTACTGTTTTTTAACGAATGCACGCTACAAGATATCTCAAAGTTGGGGTAAGGCTTTCAATAAGACACTATTCATCTCGATCATGATTGAAATAAGGGGTATTTGAGTGTGAATACTAGAAAATCGAACGAGAAACACGGTATCTTGACGTTGTTAAAATTATTGGTTTTATATGATTTGGCATGTCATAGTTTAACAATCCGTAATAACGAATTCTACAATTTGTTATAACGAATTCTCGAATTTGCTATAACGAATTTTAGAATTTGTTATAATGAATTTAATCTGTTATAACAAATTCTAAAATTTGTTATAACGAATTCAACAATTTGTTTTAACGAATTCAACAATTTGTTTTAACGAATTAAGTTCGTTATTACAAATTCTAGAATTAGATACGTTATAACGAATTCAAAAAATGGGCTTCCGTAATATTTCAATGTTGCATGATTGTAATGTGATTGGTTTGATCTAATTCATTTGCTTTTGTAATATTTGAATTAGCAAACATTTGTGCCCATAAGATTCCAGTTATTACGCAATTAAATTTTTCTCATAATTTTCTGTAAATGAACGCATATAAAACATACATACTCATCGATGGCAACATTGTTAATATATGAAGGTTGTAGAAGTGCGCTAGTTCTAGGGATTCTCTTTTGATGCAGCTGTACATTTGCATGATGTGCAACACTTGGCGATAGGACCAGTAAGGCTGTAGCAAAATTGATGCATGATGCAGATCATCTTTAGATTTTATTTTTCATGTTCATCGGAAGTAATGATGCAAAAAATGTCTCGCTACGATATCTCTGAGTGTACAGGATTTGAACATCATTACCATTCAATATTCCTCTTATCAGGTTGATATTGATTATCGGCAACTCCAGATCTAGCTGAAGAATGTTATACCCAAACTCAGTGGTTTAATAGTCGTTATAACATTTGAGTGCCGCTTTCTGATATCAATTTACATATTTGCAACACATTTGAGGGAAAAAAAGGAAAGGTTTTATCGTTTCATCTTTTATCTTCGACAATTTTTCCCTTTCGGACTATCGGACCTTCGGACTAATGGGCCTTCGGACCAATTGACCTTCGGACTAAAAGGTCTTCGGACCAATGGACCTTCGGACTAATGGACCTTCGGACTATCGCTACGGAACCGGTGTGAAAAGTAAATAAAATGTATAAAGTGGCTACAACGATCTTCTATTAAAAAGTGACAGTTTTGAAGAATGACCAATTTTTACAGTTGGTTATCCCATAACGATTATGTCTAAATCCATATACATACTATAGTAATGCAAAAAATAGAATCATATTGGCAGTTTTTTTTTCGTCTTTTATGGTGTGAAAAGTAAATAAAATGTATAAAGTGGGTAGAACAATTAAGAATTTCTTCTTTAGAGAAATGAAAAAAAATCATGTGCAACTACTTACCAAATTTAGTCGTTTATGGTATGAAAAGTACATAAATTATATAATGTGAGTAGAAAAATTCAGAGTTTGGCTTAAAAAGTTTCAACAGAGGAGAATAGGCTATTTTAATTGTTAATTATCCAATACAAGTGTCTAAATACTAAATTACTGAATTAAAAAAGAATATGTGTATATTAAATTTTTGTATTAGCATTCAGAGATTTTATTTAAAAATGTTCAAGTACAATGCACATTTTGGCTGAAAAAAATACTGGTCCCATTCACTGACACTATGAAAAAAATGCATGTCCTGCTGCTGTTAGCACCGGTCCAATGTGTCGTTAAATTTTAACCAGTCCCTTAATGCATACAAATAAAAGATCTGACTAGTAGCAATTGTAAAGTAAATCTTAAACTTATATAAATACTTAACATTACAAAGAAGAGATGAAAATTTTATAATTCGATATTTTCAACTTACGTTATCAGGATTCACACTTTGCAATATTTCCTGTGCTGAATGATGTACTATACCATATAGGATGACACAATGATACACACTAGGAAGTTGTAATAAGGAAAAACGGAACAAACCAATTTAGAAATAAACGAATAGGGTTTATTGCAGTAAATATTTTATAAATGTGCCAAACTAAGGGAGTATGAGTGTCAGATTTCAGAAGCGTTCGATATCCTCGGATTTTATCCATTCAAACAATGTTAAAAAATTTTGCACATGGATCATATTTTCTTGGTTATAGGGCATTTTAAAATGCACAAAATAGACAGTGTATAAAATTTAATCAATTTCCAATCATATGTTCATTATATTTCAAAAATTCCTGAATGGATTTTTAAATTTTTTTGCTCAAGTTGTTCCATAAGCAGTGCTCTTCAAAACAAAAGGTCAGACTTTCAATTCTAAACACAAAATTTCTGACACTGGTACTCCCTTAAGGTAGATCGGCACTAATACACGGCGCATGCGATTGGCGTATTTGCGAAACACGAGTCAGATACGGAATTGACTTGATTTTCAAGCCGGAATATTCCTTATTTGGCCTTTTTATTGTTACGTAATATTAGAGTGTCATACACTTTCCCGCGAATTAGCTCCCTTTTCCTGTAAATATCGTCTATTTCGTTAACTATATGAAATATCTCTTAAAATCAAACGGTGACATATATATTTTTAAGCTCAACATATAGCTGAAATGTATATCTCTAAAATATCAAAAAATAAAAAAATCTATCTGATATTTATTTAATATGAAAGCTTAATAATGAGCCTTTTCGCACAATTCCCTATATATTCTTTGTAAATATTGCTGAAAAATACTGAATTTTGTCTGATTTTCTAAGCCTGATAACAGAAAAAGATGATCGGTGACATATCATTTTTATTTTGTCTTTTGAACAAATGGACTAAGACCTACAAATTATCTTAAAATGAAAAAAAAATCTGTTTGATATTTTTATTAGGATCGAACTACCTTAAAATGTACTAATACTCATACACAGTTATGTTACAAGTAAACACCAACTACATGTATTAAAGCGTTGCTCTATTGCTTAGTTTTACCATGTATTTGTAGACACTTTTTTGTCTCATTTGCATTTACTCCATATCCTTTATTTGTTCATCATATTTCTGCCATAGAAATCGTGATTTCACATTCTATGTCGGATTATTAGCATGCTTTATTTTTATTAATTAGCGATGTATCTGCCATTTTTTTGAAATCCACTTTTAATATTTGTCTAATTAGCTTGAACAAATGGTCAAAATCAAAACAACCAAAATTGTCTTACATATAGCATTGCTACCACACTGACGAAAAGTAAGAAAAACGCCTAGTTGATCAAATTCTGAATTCCAATATTGTCTTAAAGTTGTTCATACCTGAAATGTGTCAAAAAGCAATGTTTTGCATTATAAGTTTAGACTACAGTTCGGTTCGGTAATTTTGTTATTACCCCCATTTTCATACAGGGTGCCTGTTTGGTTTTTCATTAAGTTGGCTAATATGCAAATTCATTTGTTTAAATTTTTATCTTAGAAATAGAAATAAAATTTGCAGCACAAATGTCCATTTACCACTTACTGTAATCAAATTTTTTTTCGTCCGGAAAAAAACAGTTTAGGTGAAAATTATTTAGTAAAATCATTTTTTGTTTTGCGCGTAAATCAACCCGCTTCTTTTATTTAATCGATCGATAGACTACATGGCTTTGAAATTATAACAAAAAATACAGGTGTCAAGTTAGCAAGGTATAGTACCTCTATTTCCTTCTTAAATTTCATAGTGTAGGGAAAAACTTTTTCATCCGTTGTTGTAAAATGGATATGAATGTCCTAAGTATATTGCAGGTTATCCGTAAATGGTTTCTGAAAAGGACATTTGAAGAATAATCTGGTTCAATTTCGTTGTGGATTGATCGTCGTTTATCCTCTTGTATCAAGAAAAACCTGGCTTATTTTCTTTATGTAAAAACGCGATTTCGACAGCATTAGCTGCATAAATCCGTCAAAGGTGAGTTGGGATCTAGTGACTTGAAGATTTTCTACGCATACTTGCTTCTCATTGAAACTGCTAATGTCTGCCGACTCTTAACAAAACCCTTCGGTGATTTTTGTGTTTATTGTCTTCCGTTGTGACACACAGTGCTTTACCAGTAGACTAGGCTTTTAAGTTTGCCGGCAGATTAGCGGTGAGCACTTCTTGACACTAGAACGTTATGTGTCACTCTTTTTAATTTAAAAATACCCTGTTTGACTGCAAAGTCTACCTGTGTTTGTTTTATGGTACGTATATTATACTGTTTAGCAGTTCTTCCCAATATGATGAATGAAGGGATATGGAGTAAATAAACCTGAGACAAAATCTCTGCAAATACATGGTAAAACAAGCAGCAATAGAACAACGCTTTAATTGTTGTTCTAAGTCTTGAAGTCACCATGAGGCCTTCAACAATAGCTGATATATTGCTGAAGTTGGCGTAAAACATCAATCAATCAATCAATCAATAAAACTGTTCGGAAACCAGATAGATAACGGGTAGATGTGGGTACCCAAAAACCGGTTTAACAATTTTACTTGCTTTTGCTTGTGCCGGTACCAAGTCTGGCTATCCCGAATTTCTATCGCGCTTCTCTTTTATCCTTCATTTGTATTTTTATTGTGAAGTTCCTTGTTGGATTTCGGCAAGTTATTGTAATTTTTTGCCACTAATGTCAGTACTGTACTCTCATTTTAATCATATGATTGATTACAAAAATGGCCGAACTTTTCATATAGAACATTAACAAAACAATTGTGTTTTTGAAGTACTCCTGTTTTATTTGAATACAAGAGCTTATATTTTCACTGAAGTAATTAGGCCAGTTTTAAGAGAAATGGTGCAAATATGGCATTAAAGTAATCTTGTATTTTGCGCCGCAAAAACTGCTGATACTTCAAATGTACTGAATATATAAAAAATACCAAAGTTGCATAAAGACACTAAATTTCGTTATGCTGTACAAGTGTTTCAAGGAGTAACCTCTCATCAGCAGCATTAAAATCAAATAATATGGAAAGCCATAATCCAAAAGTAGTCCAAAAAGAAGTACTCATTTTCAAAACTACCCAAATAGGAAGCCAAATCCAGTACCAAGGACATGTAACTAGTGCCATACACGGAATGAAGACTCGGTATTTTTAATTGGTTAGAATTTTGATAAAAAACAGAAAATTTCTATAACACGCAAGGTGAAATTTTCATGTCAGACAAGTCTGGCAATTGGGCTTGTGAATTCGCTCAGGGACCTCTGGTACACCAGCAGTGGCATCGGCCCAATGGTTCAAAATATAAAAAATACCGAAGTTGCATAAAGACAGTAAATTTCGTTTTACTGTACACGTGTTTTAAGGACTAACCTCTCATCAGCAGCATTTAAAATCAAATAATATGGAAAGCCATAATCCAAAAGTAGTTCAAAAAAGAAGTACTCATTTTCAAAACTTAAAGCAGATCGTATTTATTCAAAATTTGTTCCCTACAAGGATATGTTTTTTATTTTCATATTGAGTCCATCACAGTAAATAGACTGGTTCCAGCCTAATTAGATATCCCAAGTCAGCATACATCTCTTCCACGGGGAAACCTTTCTCGGACTCAGCAACACATCAGAGAAAATATCTAGTCTTAAAATAATTAACGAAGGATACAGAGTAAATCCAAATGCAATGGAACGACGCTTTTTTTGCTGAGCTTTCTCTTGAAGTCCTCATGAACTTTCAGCGATGACTTATGTTTACAATTCAAAGTAAGTTCAAGACTGCATTGAACAATACAACATACATGCATCTTCTTACACATGGATGCGTGGTTATCAACAGACATCACATCAACTGGCATAGTGTACTATTTAACATGTTGCTTCTATGTCAATTACATACGTTTTAAAATTGCTCATTTTCATAGGATATAACTGACAGTCCAAAATTATGTATTTTGAAAAATGATAAACTCATCAATGGGTTCTGAGAAAAAAGCAATTACATTGTAAATAATAATCTTACAAGATGAATAGAGTGAAAACCGTATGAAATAAATCTTTCTTTATTTAGCTTTGGCTCAGTACACTTCTAAGACTTAAAAGGTATAAATTAGCGAATAGCAATGACCATGCATTACCTTTTAATCTTCAATTGTAAAGAATATTTATCAGTTTGTCTCTACCATTTTAAATCTTCTTATAAAAATCTCATCTAAAATGAAAAAAAATATTTTTGATACCATGGAATTCTACTTTTTTGAAAGTATTATATCTTATGTAATGCTAATCATGTTGTATATTACCCATATATTTTTAAATAAATTGTCTTATACCATTATGTATATTATGCTGCAACAACAATGAAGCAACGTATTAAAATCTTCGTAATACCTTTGATGAAGATAATTGTCTAATGTAATCAATATTTACATAATGTAAGGTCCTATAAATATGGAGGAGAATTGTGCCTAGTACAGCAGAAGAATTGCTGACTTTTGTAACTGCACTTAGTTTTTTGTTATCTTTTCTGTATTTCAAAAATGGAAAACATAAGTTTAAATGAAAATGAAACTGAATTGGTAGAGAAAACTACAGAAATGATGAGTTCTCCAACGGATGGCATGAACAACTATTATATATATAATAAAATTTAGAGAATGTTTTTATCAGTTAATGATATCTAAAACCTAAATACGTGTAAATCATGATATACCAAATATATATGTAAATCATGATATACCAAATATACATGTAAATTATGATATACCAAATATACATGTAAATCATGATATAAGGCCCCTAATAACATCATTTTCATTTGTAAAAATCATTACATCGATTGTTTAAAGAAAGAACTAGGCATTGGAAATACCCAGGGCAATCCAACATACACAGCTACTACTCTGTCTAAGGAGGAGATATTGCAGAACCATAGATCTGTTTTGCTTTCCTTTGGGATTTCAACCAAAGATGAAGACACTGAACTCCCCTCCTTGTACTGGGTACCAAAATTACACAAATGCCCATACAAACAACGGTACATCGCTGGATCTGCTAAATGTTCTACAAAACCTATTTCTAAGCTATTAACATCCATCTTGACAGCCGTAAAAGAGGGCCTTCAAAAATATTGTGATACTAGCTTTTCAAGAAGTGGTGTAAATGAAATGTGGATATTAAAAAACTCTAAGGATCTACTTGACATCTTAAAATCGAGATCATTATCACACTGTAACAGCATTAAAACTTTTGACTTTTCCACGCTTTATACTACAATTCCCCATGAACAACTGAAATCACGGCTGAAAGATATAATTCATAGATGTTTCTCCCGCAAGAACGGCGAACAAAGATATAAGTACATTGTTATAGGCAGAGAACAAGCATACTTTGTGAGATACGACTCAGAATCACAGAAAAAATATACAGAGGAAGAAG
>MJUU01025122.1:166245-194201 GCA_002080025.1 Modiolus philippinarum
ACTAGGCTATATGACAAACGTGATGACTTCACTTTTCCAATAGTCAACTTTCCCTTTCTTTGTAGCAACATTCCAAAAGCACCAGCATACGGAGTTTACATCTCCCAACTCATTCGCTACTCAAGGGCCTGTGGTCGATACAGTGACTACCTTGATAGAGCTCGGTTGCTTACAAATAGGCTACTTAAGCAAGGGTATGTTGCCCATAACTTGAGGTCATCACTACAGAAGTTTTACGGTCGACATCACGATCTTGTGGACCGCTATGAGATATCTGTTTCCCAGATGACAACAGATCTTTCTCTTTGCCAGTAAAGTTTGTTTTTCCTCTACCGGATTTGACTTTACTACCGGAGTTGACATGTTCAACACGGCGGGTGTCTTATAAGAAGCAGGAGATGCTTACTCTACCGGTGCACCTGATCTCACCCATGGTTTTTATTGGGTCCGTGTTGTTCATTTTTGTATATGTGCGTGTCTTCATTTTCTTTTCTGTGTCATGCTCATGTTATGTCTTCGTTTTTTTTTGTTTTTCCGACGTTGCCATTGTCCTTGGATTGTTCTTTTTAGACTGACGGTTCGGTTCTCACTTACTTTACTATACTAAATATACATGTAAATCATGAAATGCTAAATATACATGTAAATAATAATATACTAAATATACATGTAAATCATGATATACTAAATGTACTTTATTTTGAGTGCCTTTTCAATACTGTGTTTTTTTCATTTTAAATGTCTATTTAAAACATTTTCGTTTTTGTGTATTGGTCCTTCACTGTGGCTTGTTTAGGGTATATTTGAATACGGGATATGTACGACTTTTGCTAATAGGATATGGAATATTTGAGACATAAAATACTGGAATATGGGATATTTTGATTATGGAAAACGGGATAATTCAATAACTAATGGGATATCTTCAATTTTCAAAGGGATATTTTAGTTCAGACTTACTGGGATATGGAATATGGGATATTAGGACCCCCTAAACAAACCTCTTCACAGTTCATTTTAGGTATATCTATTGTGCTACTTTTGTCTATTTATTTGTTTTTTATTCTTTTTGTTTTTGTTTGTTTATATGTTTTTTCATTTTTAATATTGGCGTTATCCAAAACCAATCTGTTCTTCTTTTTCAGTGCCTTTTCGCTAATCTCACTGTCATTTTGTTGTGTATTCCCTTTTTTAGTACAAAGGCTATTAGTCCCTTAAACATATTTTAGTTGATGGCCTTCCAAACTTTTAGATTTTATCTGCACTGAAGAGACATAAGTTGTCGAAAGGCGCATATGCAGAATTTGAATTCCGAGCTATTTCGGTATTTAGTCATTTTTTACCATTGGGTCGATGCCACTGCTGGTGGACTGTTAGTCCCCGAGGGTATTCACCAGCCAAGTAGTCAGTACTTCGGTACTGACCCGAAAGCCGATTCTACTTGGAACCTTACAATATCTAAATTTTGTAAATTTTATTGAAAAATAAGGAGTATCTCTCTCATGCAAAGCTCTGTCCTTAGCTAATTTTGGCTTTACATTTAGATCATATTGGTTATTTGTCCTCTATCAGTTTTAAACATCTTTGAGTTTATGGTCTTCCAAACGTTTAGATTTTATCTGCACTGAAGAGACATAAGTTGTCGAAATGCGCATATGCAGAATTAAAATTCACAGTAACTTCGGTATTAAGTCATTTGTTACCACTGGGTCGATGCCACTGCTGGTGGACTGTTAGTCCCCGAGGGTATTCACCAGCCCAGTAGTCAGTACTTCGGTACTGACCCGAAAGCCGATTCTACTTGGAACCTTACAATATCTAAATTTTGTAAATTTTATTGAAAACTAAGGAGTATCTCCCTTATGCAAAGCTCTGTCCTTAGCTAATTTTGGGTTTACATTTAGATCATATTGGTTATTTGTCCTCTATCAGTTTTAAACATCTTTGAGTTTATGGTCTTTCAAACGTTTAGATTTTATCTGCTCTGAAGAGACATAAGTTGTCCAAATGTGCATATGCAGAATTTAAATTCACAGTAACTTCGGTATTTAGTCATTTGCACGCATTCTAAGTAATCTAACTGCTGTTTTTGTGTATTCTCCTACTGGTTGATTTTTTTTAATTTCTGGATATCCTTGTTTAGTTATCAATTGTATAATATTAACCCTTGATTATCTGTTACCTACTACTGTACGAAAGCCAGAAAAAGTAGCTAATAAGTAGCCAAGGGTTAATATTATACAAACCATGATTAAACAAGAATGTCCAGAAATGAAAAAAAACTAGTAAGGGAATACACAACAATACAGCAATTAGATTACTTGAATTGAGTGAAAATGACGAAAAGGCTTGGTACTTAAAGACACAAAAAAAAACAAATACAACAAAAACAAAACATAAAAAAACAAAAGAGTAAAAGAAAAAATAAAAAAAAATATACATACATGAAAAAACAATCAATAAGAGATAGTAATATACAATAAAACGATAAGATTAGCGAAAAGGCATTGAAAAGGAAGAATAGACTGGTCATAACAACTAAACTAAAAGTGATAAAAACATACAAAAAAAAGAATATAAATCAATATAACTAGATAAATAGATTAATGAAATTAAAACAATAGATATACTTATATATACTCCAAATAAAGTATATGTAGTATATCGGGATTTCCATGTATTTTGTTTTTATAAAGGAAATTTTGATATACTTTAGCCTTTAATAGTCATCTTTTGTGTATTGTCTTGTAGCCTTGCTAAATAATGATAAGTAAAATTTTAATACCAACCATATCACAAATAACTAAAAAGCGAAGTTACTGTGAATTCTGCATATGCGCATTTCTACAACTCATGTCTCTTGAGTGCAAATAAAATCTAAACGTTAGGAATGTTTAAAAAGTGATAGAGAACAAACCATTAAACGATTAAAATCGTTTTAATTTTACAAACAAAAATGCAAACTATATCCGACAAAATAAAATCAAGCACGGGAATTAAGAAAGAAGTCCGTATTTCCCGAGCTCCTGATGTTAATTACGTTTGTCCTTGTCTTTCACTTGAGTTTTTGTTGACGATTTTTGGTTGATTTTGGCCTGGGAGTGTTTTTTTATTCATTGTAGGGTATTTTTTTTTTGTGTCCATTGAAGTGATGGAGCAGGCAATATATCAATTGACTCTTTGGCATCAGGTTAAAAATTATTTTTTGAAGGCGAGAAACATCGTGTGCTTTATGAAGCAAGCCTTTTCTTTACATTTTCAAGATCCAAATCCATCTACTCTTAATTTGAACAGGGTAACATTTTGAAAAGAGCTAGAAATTACGAAATTGCAGTTTATATGAGATAGACAGTTGGTCATTTTGATTGAGTGGCTCTTTATTCCCGATTTTGCATTTCATAAAAACAAGTGTTCTGTTCATATTTCTATTACAGATAATTAAGGAATTTAATGCATTGATATAAATCTTTACAGTATGTGAGAACCAACATCTTGAACATGTTGAAGGCTTCATGGTGTATTCAAGATGAAGAACAACAATAAAAGCGTTGTTCCATTGCTTGGTTTAATCATGTATTTGTAGAGACTTTGTCCCATGTCCATTTACGCCTTTTCTTTTCATTGTTAATCTGAATCATAGTATTTCTTGAAAAGTGTCTGCAAAACGATTATTACAGTACTTATAGGGTAAAACATAACCATTTTATGGTGTATGGTGTATGGTGTAATGGTGTATGGTTCAATGGTGCATGGTGTATAGTTCAATGGTTCATGGTGTATGGTGTAATAGTGCATGGTGTTGCAACGTGAACCATACACCATACACTATGAACCATACACCATAACCCATATCCGTACTCGGTAACTGTGGACCATACACCATACACGATCGAGTTTCACGATGTGAACGAGAGACAATGAACTGCATGGAGACTCGGGACTGACGCAATGGAACTGATATTAAATACATTTTTTAAAATATGTTAACCTTATAAAGCAATGATAAAGAAAATTAATCGTGCTTTTTATACGCCCGCAGGTGGCTATTTTCTACAACCATAAATAATATAAATAATAATTTTTAGTTAAAAAAAAACAAAAACGCCCAAAACATGTAGCGACAAAATTAAGCGCTTATCTTTTTTTTTATTTATTAAAACCGAAGATGTGTATATAAAACCGCAAAAACATATTCTTTTTTAATTAGTATTTTAACGTATTTATGAATTTTCCGCCGAAAGCCGATGGAAATTATGTTCGTGAAGATCGCGGTTCATAACACATATTTTTCAATAAATTTTGAAAAAAACTTGACAAAAGTAATATTTTTTCAACAATTTTACAATCCCGCGAATGAACTTGCGAGAAAATATTATGATATGACGTATTAATGTCCTATTACTCACAGTACGCTAAAGGATATTTTGATCGATTTCCCCTTTGGTATAATCTGGGACAAATTAGTCCCAGGTATAATGTTCCCTAAAACACGCAAGAAATTTATATACTAACAAACTCTCATATTTAGTGTGATTTGCTATAAATGTCAACTAAAACTCAAATTGGGCACACATTTGTCTAAACCACGCAACATACGGTGTATTCATAGTATATGCCATTTTGTCACAATGCTATCTAGCTGCTGTGAATCTAATTTGGTACAAATTTCCTGAAAAGATTCAACAATAAGGCTATCAAAAGTATGCAATATGGTGTAAATGCCATCGAGTACTCAAATTTGGTGCACATATACTGAAACAACAATAGGGATATTGATAGTAGGTAATATGGTGTAAATGTCATCTAATACTCAAATTTGGTACAAATTTACTGAAAATATGCAACAATAGTGATATCGATAGTATGCGATATGAAGTAAATGCCATATATTACTCAAATTTGGTTCAAGTATACTGAAAACATGCAACAATAGGGATATCAATGGTATGCGATATGGTGTAAATGCCATCTAATACTTAAATTTGGCACAAATTTACTGAAAATAGGCAACAATAGGGATATTGATAGTATGCGATATGGTGTAAATGCCATCTAGAACTCAAATTTGGTGCAAATATACTGAAAACATGCAACATTAGGGATATTGATAGTATGTGATATGATGTAAATGTCATCTAGTACTCAAATTTGGTACAAATTTACCTAAAATATGCAACAATAGGGATATCGATAGTATGCAATATGATGTAAATGTCATCTAGTACTCAAACTTGGTACAAATAGACTGAAAACATGCAACAATAGGGATATCAATAGTATGGGATATGGTGTAATTGCAATCTAATACTCAAATTTGGCATAAATTTACTGAAAACGTGCAACAATAGGGATATAGATAGTATGCCATATTATGTAAATATAATCTAGTACTCAAATTTGGTACAAATTTACTTAAAATATGCAACAAAAGGGATATAGATAGTATGTGATATGGTGTAAATGCCATATAATACTCAAATTTGGTACAATTTCCAGAAAACATGTAACAATAGGGATATCGATAGTATGCGATATGATGTAAATGCCATCTAATACTCAAATTTGGTACAATTTCCTGAAAACATGCAACAATAGGGATATAGATAGTATGCGATATGATGTACATGTCATCTGGTACTCAAATTTGGTACAAATACACTGAAAAGACGCAACAATAGGGATATCGATAGTATGCGATATGGTATAAATGCCATCTAATACTCAAATATGGTACAAATTTACTGAAAATATGCAACAATAGGGATATAGATAGTATGCGATATTGTGTAAAATGTCATCTAGTACTCAAATTTGGTACAAATTTACTGAAAACATGCAACAATAAGGATATAGATAGTATGCGATATGATGTAAATGTCATCTAGTACTCAAATTTGGCACAAATTTACTAAAAACATTCAACAGTAGGGATATCGATAGTATGTGATATGATGTACATGTAATCTAGCACTCAAATTTGGTACAAATAAAACATGCAACAATAGGGATATCGATAGTATGGGATATGATGTACATGTCATCTAGTACTCAAATTTGGTACAAATATACTGACAAGACGCAACAATAGGGATATCGATAGTATGCAATATGGTGTAAATGCCATCTAATACTCAAATTTGGTACAAATTTACTGAAAATATGCAACAATATGGATATAGATTGTATGCGATATTATGTAAAATGTCATCTAGTACTCAAATTTGGTACAAATTTACTGAAAACATGCAACAATAAGGATATCGATAGTATGCGATATAATGTACATGTCATCTAGTAGTCAAATTTGATACAAATCTACTGAAAAGACGCAACATTAGCGATATCGATATTATGGGTATGGTGTAAATGCCATCTAATGCTCAAATTTGGTACAAATTTACTGAAAATATGCAACAATAGGGATATTGATAGTATGCGAAATGGTGTAAATGTCATCTAGTACTCAAATTTGGTACAAATTCACTGAAAATATGCAACAATAGGGATATAGATAGTATGCGATATGATGTTAATGTCATCTTGTACTCAAATTTGGCACAAATTTACTGAAAACATGCAACAGTCGGGATATCGATAGTATGTAATATGGTGAAAATGCCATCTAATACTCAAATTTGGTACAAATTTACTGAAAATATGCAACAATAGGGATCTTGATAGT
This sequence comes from Modiolus philippinarum, assembly GCA_002080025.1. Lineage (NCBI taxonomy): Eukaryota > Metazoa > Mollusca > Bivalvia > Mytilida > Modiolidae > Modiolus > Modiolus philippinarum. Next base: position 172,928 of record MJUU01025122.1, read on the forward strand.
ATGCGATATGATGTACATGTCATCTAGTACTCAAATTTGATACAAATATACTGAAAAGACGCAACAATAGGGATATAGATATTATGCGATATGGTGTAAATGCCATCTTATGCTCAAATTTGGTAAAAATTTACTGAAAATATGCAACAATAGGGATATAGATAGTATGTGATATGGTGAAAATGTCATCTATTACTCAAATTTGATACAAATTTACTGAAAATATGCAACAATAGGGATATAGATAGTATGCGATATGATGTAAATGTCATCTAGTACTCAAATTTGGTACAAATTTACTGATAATATGCAAAAATAGACATATCGATAGTATGTGATATGATGTACATGTGATCTAGTACTCAAATTTGGTACAAATATATTGAAAACATGCAACAATAGGGATATCGATAGTATGGGATATGGTGTATATGCAATCTTATACTCAAAGTTTGCATAAATTTACTGAAAACATGCAACAATAGGGATATACATAGTATGCAATATTGTGTAAATGCCATCTAGTACTCAAATTTGATGCAAATATACTGGAAATATGCAACAATAGGGATATTGATATTATGCGATATCATGTAAATGGCATCTAGTACTCAAATTTTGTACAAATTTACTGAAAATATGCAACAATAGGGATATAGATAGTATGCGATATGGTGTAAATGCCATCTAGTACTCAAATTTGGTACAAATATACTGAAAAGACGCAACAATAGGGATATCGATAGTATGCGATATGGTGTAAATGCCATCTAATACTCAAATTTGTTGCAAATATACTGAAAACATCCAACATTAGGGATATCGATAGTATGCGATATGGTGTAAATGGCATCTAGTACTCAAATTTTGTACAAATTTACTGATAATATGCAACAATAGGGATATCGATAGTATGCCATATGATGTAAATGCCATCTAGTGTTTAAATTTAGTATAAATTTAACAAAAATATGGAACAGTTCGCATTTGGATAGTATGGGATATGATGCAAATGCCATCTAGGACTCAAATTGAAACATTTACTGAAAGCAACAATAGGGATATCGATATTATACGATATCGTGTAAATACCATTTAGTACTCAAATTTTGTACAAATATGCTACAATGACATCGATAGTAATACTGTTAATGCCACCTAGTACTCAAATTCTCTATTTATATGATTAATGAGGGTTTTAAAGGAGTGGGTCGTTGTACGGTGTATAAAAATAAAAATAGATTCTGTTTAGCGAAAGAAATGTCGAAATTCTTGTGTACGTGAATAGACGCTGTACGATGATAACCCCTAATGTACGCTCGATAATCGAAAGATATAGAAGGAATAATTAATAAATAAGATGAGGGGAAAAATTACCATCTTAAAAGCAAGAAAAAGCAACGCGTGAAATAAAATACGACAGACGGAAATCTGTATCACCCTATTTTTAATTCTAGAGTTGAGACTGAAAAATGAGATCTCGACAAATTTTTATTGAAAATCCTCATTTTGTCCTGCAAAACTGGGACTAATATTATTCCCAGTGCGAAAAGATAAAATTCAGTTGTTAACTGTATGCACCGGTCACTATAAAATATAAACTGAAATGCAAATACAATTGTACTAGACATCGTGTATAGTGTAAGGTGTATGGTGTATGGTGTATGGTGCATGGTGTATGGTGTATGGTGTAAGGTGTATGGTGTAATGGTGTATGGTGTGATGGTGTATGGTACGAGGGTTGTCCCAAAAGTTTTAGGACAAGTACTCATAAAAACAAAAACAACGTCTCATGACTATTCTTTTCTGGTATTTGTGATCTGCAACAAAAACCTACATACTATATATATGTAACCCCGAAATTTTTCATTTGATATCGAAATAATGACTCCATATTTGAAACAGAGATTGGGACCCGGAGCTTGACAAAAATACCTTGTAACGCGCATAATGCCGTTTTTAAATTTGTCATGTTTTCTCAAAAAAATCCCACAAAAAATTCCTGATAACTATACTATGACTTTGATAAAATTAATGACTTTACACATGCCAAATTTCAAAAATTTAAGTCTTGATATGGCAGACATGTCCGGCTTCGAAGACTGTGAGACTGGAAACGCATTTCTGAAATATGAAACGTTTTTTGGAAAATGTGGAGCAGAGACCTGTTATAAAGTTTGCATGAACATCAGAAAAGACACCTATAGAAAGAAACGACCTTATTTGGCTGCTAATTTGAACTATGTAATCCTACATCAGGACAATGCCCCTGTGCAAACAATGCAAAAAATTAAAGTTGAGATCGATTTACTTTAATTTTAGTGTTTCAAACACCCTCCGTATAGTCCGGACCTAGCACCAATGGACTTTGCCGTATATCCATGTATCAAAATCATTTCGCCGTGGACAGAAGTTTGACGACTTACCCGATCTTAGGTTTGCAGTGATGAACATAATTTTACATATGAAAAGTGAACAATATGACAAAATATTCGATGACTGGTTAAAAAGATGCAAAAAATGTGTTGAGTTGAATGAAAACTATAACGAGAAAAATTAACGTTGACGTCATTTTAACGTATTTCGAAGCTCCGCTGGAAAGTTGTTATAGTATTTTAAAAATGTTAGAAATGTAATTGAAAAACCTTATTATCTGATGAAATTTTGGAGATTGACTCGTCAAATAATGTAAATATTCGTAGCCTTGTTTCATTATATTCTGACATATATATCCATTTTTACGCAGGCCGTCCTGAAACTTTAGGGACAACCCTCGTATATGGTGTAATAGTTCATGGTGTATGGTGTAATGGTGCATGGTGTATGGTGTATGGTACAATGGTGTGATTGGTTATGTTTTACTGTACAAGCACTGTCTTGGAATCGAATACATTCAGACGAGGACTCCACTGAAACAAACTCTTATTTTCGTAAGAAACTTAAAAGGGCTGGTTTTTAAAAAAAGATGATAAAAACGAATTGGATGTGCTTTATCAGTGTTATAAGTAGGTATATATGTAAATGACACTTTTTAATATTAATGAGTGTTTTGAATTATATATTTAAGAAAGTTAAATAGAATTTAGTTTGACAAAAGTTGACAAAAACGGCGTCTATTGTCAGGGTGATCGAATTATCCACATCATAATGAGTTTGAAATTGGAAAGTTTGTCAAAGGAAGTTGGATTTTTGCTGCCTTCTCCGCTGGTAATTTTTTATACAGATAGTTTTGAGATCAAAAACAATGTTTGTCTTTCTTAATGTTTAGTTTGTAGCCATTTGTCACAAATTAGTTTTACACGTTTCCTGTTTTTTAATTTTTAATATTTTGGTGACAAAAATGAACTCTGAGTTCACATATGTTCTGTATACGTTGTATTATACCTCTATAGAAACCGTTGAGGGAAAATAGTAGGCTGTTAGATCGTTTCTTGAATTATTTAACAGAAAACTTTCGTTTTTTATTGATTAGTAGATTTTCTTTAGATCTGATACTTACAATGTTTTGGGCATTCGCATAAAATCATTTTGCAAACATTAAAATCTTTCCAAAGTGTCTGACCATAAACGTTTTTAAAATCATTATTGCCAGATCATAAAAGGGGGAAATCTTGAAATCGGGTCATCAGAATTTATCAGATGTATCGGGACGAAATTCATGCAATATCATATCACAAGCATTTAAATCATTTCAAATTTCTTTCAACTTAAACAAAAGTTTACTATTACTTGATAAAGGAATGGATTTCGTTGCAACTTGAAATTGTGCTTTGGGCATCATTCACACCTATTTTGTTTTTTAATTTGTTGAAAATTTAAAAGAATTTCCTTCAAGCAAAGGTCTGTCCTTAAATGATTTTGGCTTGCCATTGAAATCACATGTTTTGTTTTTTTTTTCTACCAGTTTTTTAAATATCTCTGAGCTTACTGTCTTCCAAATATTTAGATTTTATCTGCACTGAAGGACATGTGTTGTCGAAATGGCCATATGCAGAAACAAAATCTACAGTAAGTTCGTTATTTAGCTTTTTGTAAATCTCTATAGTATTGAAACAGTCACAAGGACAAATCGATAGCACAAACATCACTGACGAAAACAAAACTAAACTTTTACAGTATGATATACAAGACAACACGAAAAACTAAAATACTGACAGTGTGAACTCCCATAAAAACCGGGAGTGACATCAGGTGCTCCGGATGGGTAAGCATGTCGTGCTCCGCTAGCGGCACCCGTCACACTATCAGTGAGTCAATCCAGGGTTGAGTCAATACCGGTTATGTCAAATCCGTGAAGACGTGAAATCTAGCTGAATATTTCCGTTTTCATTTGGGACACAGACACGTCATATCTGTCAATGATATCATGGTGACTGCGATAAAATTTCTGGAGGAATGAAAGCAACAAAGGCCGAACAAATACCTGACTTAGCAACTTTTGGGACAGTGTTTTTGCTCTATTCAAAAAATCACTGTATAAACTACATGCGCGACTGTAACGAATCAACTGTGAAATGTACACTCCATAGGCTGGAGAGGTAGGCATATTGCTGCTCAGAAAAGGAAAATTCACAATTGGGAAGTTAAAATCACCACGTTTTTCATAAAGCTTAGATTTCAAACGTCCACCTTCATCAATGTATATAAACAGATCTAAGTACGAAGGTGAAGTAGGTGTATCAGTAGTCTCTTTATTTTCAAGCTCATTTGGGATAGATCTGGTGTAAATATTCCTTGAAGTTTGGATTATTAAGAGAAAGTACATCGTCTTTGTATAGTGGAAGCTGAAATTAAAGGACTGTGCTAAATGTTTTTGTTTTTTTCTGTGTTAGGCAGGAAAAAGTCAAAGTCAGGAATATGTTGGTCATTAACTTGTCCTTGTCTTCTTATAAAATTTTAGTTTCTTGATATTCGGATTATTGAATATAAGTTGTTTCCATTGATTTATTCACCATTTTTACCTTTTTGGGGCCATTTAGGGCTTGCTTTATGGTGTGAGGTTCCTCACTGTGTTGAAGACCGTACGATGACCCCTTGATGCTTCGCTTTAGTCGTTTAAACCTGGAGATGGGATGTTGTCTCCTTGACCTTTACCCCATTTCATTTCTTTTTTATAGTAATTTGGTGTTTATGCCTGTAATAGAAATTAGTGTAATAAATACGGTACAGTGATTGAACAGGAATACATACTTTTGAAGAAAATCGGAAAAGTCAAAGAGAGTTCTGACGCTATTGAGGAAGACATTGTTCAAATTCTTTTTGTCGACAAAGGAAAAAAAAACTTTTTAAGGAATTGAATGATAAGATTGGGAAAATATATGTTTGAAATAGAAACTTAATCACGTAAAATAAGGAAAAACAATAAAATTGTAAATATTTTAATACTATAAATGTTTCTTTCACAAAAATTATATTCAACAACACAGTATCCCGTACCTTGATACAGCCCTGAAAACCAAGCTTATTTGGAAACTTTCAATATCTAGATCTTAGAAATTTTGTTCCTAAAGTGTTAATGTAGAAAATAATATGCGTGTTTATTTATATGCCAACACAACGCTTAAGAATGGTATATAATTACATTTAAAATATTCGTGAATTACTGCGTTATTCGATCATTCGTTGAATATTTTGCGATAATCAGAATCCCGGATTAGTTATTGTTCTTATAGATCTTCTCAAATATAGGTTTCAAACCACCAATTCAGCCAATCAGCACTTAGAACAAATGAAAAAATAGATCTTTTTGAATCTAAATATAACTTTGAATTCATGCACCTTTAAAAATAAATGTGGGAATGGAACAAATGATACACCTGTTTGAACATTGATGTATCAGGCTTATTTTGAGACCAAGGTTAATTGACTAGAATGATCCTTTGAATACTTATCATAGGGGTTTTCCGGTATACTATGAATATGTAATGTTTTGGTCGTAATGGTGTATATTTATAGATAGGGTTTTTCCAACATTCGGAACTCTCTTGGAAGGCTTTAAAGGTATGCTGAAATTTTGATATGATGTTGACGAGATGTGCACCTTTCGGAAAATATATGGTTTCATACAGGTTAAACTTAAGATAAATTGTCCAGACAGATTTGAATATGGGGAGTTTCAGTTGAAAATGTTAAAAAAAATGAATTGGTGGTTTCTAACCTTAACACAAAATATGTGAAAATTTTGAAACATGTCATAAAGAGTTGTTAATAGCATAAATTGATGCAAAACATGTATATATGATGAATTTGAGGTAAACATTGAAGTTTTAGCAAGCTGGTGCCACAATTTTGGCCAAAAACAGTCATTATGTAATATTTTGGTATTTTGACACTAAAATGCCATTTTTAGGCCATTTTCATGATCTTGTGCAAAATTAGAAGGGTTAGCTGTGTAAAATAGTTTGAAAACATCAAATGTAAGCTGACTTTACACAGGAATTTGCCACTGTTTTGAATATATGTTCAATGTTTACAAATTTCATGTCTTCGATGTCTCGAACAAAAGCGACAACTCTGACTGAGATGCCTCATATAAAAATCTGTCTGATTTCTATACAATAATTTTTTAAAGCAGGAATGGTGCTTAGTTATGTAGTTTGATGTGAACATAACCCTCAGGAATAAAAAATATCATGTTCTTCCGCTACTAAACAGTGTAAAATTGTCATTTTGGGGTCCACAGTGTCCAAACAAGAGCCAAGTCAAAATTTTATCATCTGATTTTGGGACTAGATTTTGAATTTGTAACACTTTCCATAAATTTGCATTTATTTTATAATGTTATTTTCTTTATATATTATATATTTAATCACCCGAAGGAAAATAAATGCACTTGGGTTGATTTTCAGTAGTTTTAATACTATAATTGCACCTATTCATATCGGGCTTTTCGGTTAACTCAAAAACCTAATATTCTTCATAAGCTCAAAAAATAAACAAAACTGGTTTTCCCCTGTCTTCTTGATCTTTTTTCATCAATTTCTGCTTATAAATGCTATTTGTCTGACCAAAACCAAAGTAAAGACCAATTCAATCCAAAAATTTACCTCAGAAGCACCTTCACAAATTGGGGGGAGGTGACATTTTGTAGCATAATTTCAAAATTTTAAAGGTAGCTTTGAACATTTGCAGCTTTATTTTGATAGAAAAAATACTCTAAGTGCTTAGCATTAAACATGGGTAGAGATTCATTACATAAAAGAAGTATATTTGGTTTTGTGTCCATGTTTAACATCTATGAGTGATTGTGCCTAATCAAAGAACTGAAAACACTAAATCTGTGACTTTTTGAATAGTGATAAAAAGGAGGGGAAACTTTGGAAAAAGATGTTATTTTTTGTATACAATTTGGAAACTGACTAAAAAACATGAAAAAGTGCAGCAATTACACTGGGGAATGTTTTCATATCATGTTAACACAAAATATGCGAAAATTTTGAAACATGTCATAAAGAGTTGTTAATAGCATAAATTGATGCAAAACATGTATGTATGATGAATTTGAGGTAAACATTGAAGTTTTAGCAAGCTGGTGCCACAATTTTGGCCAAAAACAGTCATTATGTAATAGCTTGGTATTTTGACACTAAAATGCCATTTTTAGGCCATTTTCATGATCTTATGCAAAATTGGAAGAGTTAGCTGTGTAAAATAGTTTGAAAACATCAAATGTAAGCTGATTTTACACAGGAATTAGCCACTGTTTTGAATATATGTTCAATATTTACAAATTTCATGTCTTCGGTGTCTCGAACAAAAGCGACAACTCTGACTGAGATGCGTCATATAAAAATCTGTCTGATTTGTATACAATAATTTTTTAAAGCAGGAATGGTGCTTAGTTATGTAGTTTGATGTGAACATAACCCTCAGGAATAAAAAATATCATGTTGTTCCTCTACTAAACAGTGTAAAATTGTCATTTTGGGGTCCACAGTGTCCAAACAAGAGCCAAGTAAAAATTTTATCATCTGATTTTGGGACCAGATTTTGAATTTGTAACAATTTTCATAAATTTGCATTTATTTTATAATGTTATTTTCTTTATATATTATATATTTAATCACCCGAAGGAAAATAAATGCACTTGGGTTGATTTTCAGTAGTTTTAATACTATCATTGCACCTATTCATATCGGGCTTTTCGGTTAACTCAAAAACCTAATACTCTTCATAAGCGCAAAAAATAAACAAAAGTGGTTTTCCCTTGTCTTTTTGATCTTTTTGCATCAATTTCTGGCTTTTAAATACTATTTGTCTGACCAAAACCAAATTAAAGACAATTTCAAGTCCAACAATTTACCTCAGAAGCACCTTCACAAATTGGGGGGAGGGTGACATTTTGTAGCATAATTTCAAAATTTTAAAGGTAGCTTTGAATATTTGCAGCTTTATTTTGATAGAAAAAATACTCTAAGTGCTTAGCATTAAACATGGGTAGAGATTCATTACATAAAAGAAGTATATTTGGTTTTGTGTCCATGTTTAACATCTATGAGTGATTGTGCCTAATCAAAGCACTGGAAACACTTAATCTGTGACTTTTTGAAAAGTGATAAAAAGGAGGGGAAACTTTGGAAAAGGATGTTATTTTTTGTAAACAATTTGGAAATTTACTAAAAAACATGAAAAAGTGCAGCAATTACACTTGGGAATGTTTTCATATCATGTTAAGGTGTTCAACCACCAATTCAGCCAATCAGCACTTAGAACAAATGAAAAAATAGATCTTTTTGAATCTAAATATAACTTTGAATTCATGCACCTTTAAAAATAAATGTGGGAATGAAATAAATGATACACATGTTTGAACATTGATGTATCAGGCTTATTTTGAGAACAAGGTTAATTGACTAGAATGATCCTTTGAATACTTATCATAGGGGTTTTCCGGTATACTATAAATATGTAATGTTTTGGTCGTAATGGTGTATATTTATAGATAGGGTTTTTCGAACATTCGGAACTCTCTTGGAAGGCTTTAAAGGTATGCTGAAATTTTGATATGATGTTGACGAGATGTGCACCTTTCGGAAAATACCGTAGAAGTGGTTATTTTCGCGGGACGCAAATTTCGCGATTTCTTTCAAAATTGATGGACTTTATTTTCGCGGGACTCAAATTTTCGCGATTGCTTATCATTTACTGTGTAAAGTCTCATATGAATTATATTTCACGGAATACAATTTTCGCGACTTCAGAATTTTCGCGAATAAAGCGAAAATTAAGTCCTCGCGAAAATATCTACTTATACGGAATGTGGTTTCATACAGGTTAAACTTAAGATAAATTGTCCCGACAGATTTGAATATGGGGAATTTCAGTTGAAAATGTTGAAAACTTATATAGCCGTTTAATTTATGATTCATTGCATGAACTACATTTTTTGTGTTAATCCGCTGCGACGTTTACTTAATAGCAACGTTGACAACGTTCACTCTGACGTCACTTCCGAGAGTGAAATTATGGAAAATAATTTCACAGTTAATTACCGGTATCACTTTTACTTCACTGAGAAAGTTCAATCTTTTACCACAATCTATATGATAATGCGGAAAATCAATTATTGAAAATCCAATTGTAAATAATAACTAAATACCGAACTTACTGTAAATTTATTTTCTGAATATGCGCATTTCGACAACTTTAGTCTCTTCAGTGCAGATAAAATCTGAACGTTAGGAAGACCATAAACTCAAAGATGATTAAAAACTGATAGAGAACAAATAACCAATGTGATCTAAATGTAAAGCCAAAATCAGCTAAGGACAGAGCTTTGCATGAGGGAGATATTCCTTAGTTTTCAACAAAATTAACAAAAAAAATAGATTTTGTAAGTTTTAAAAATAAATCGACTTTCTGGTCAGCACCGAAGTACTGACTACTGGGCCAGTGAATACCCCCGGGGACTGACAGTCCACCAGCAGAGGCATCGACCCAGCGGTAACAAAGTGCTAATTTATTAATTTGCAGTGATATTGACTTAGCCATAGATTAAATATTGCGTGAACTTGAATTCCGAGCGGTTTAAATGGAAAAACTTATAAACTATTACTGGATGGCACAACTTTAGATAAATCAGTGTACAAATCAAATTGAATAATTTATTACTGCCAACAAATAATAAAATAATTTAAATCTTTCACAAGTTAAAAATATATCAAAGACTTTTACAGAATCAATTCAAAAATATCACAGCTGGCGAAATGTAAAAATTTGTTAGCCCAATGCAAATCCACAATTAATATCAGTAATTTAGAATTTAGAAATAAATGTCATTCAATACAGGACAATTCCCGGGACTCTAAGAATATACTATAGATACAGTCTATGTTCCGGTGGTTCAAGTCGCTAACTTCATCGCTTAATGACTGAAATATTAACAGAATATAGCGTATGCATGCGTTGTTAAAACCTCCCAGAATATTATCAAAATACTTGTTTAAATAAATAGTTTAGTTGAAAATAACCAAAGGTAAAGAGAACAGACCGAAATCTGACCTCTTGAACAAAACCAACTGAACCGTCCTTACCAAAAGTGTTCCAAAGGAATAACAAGATGTTACGAAGAACGTTACAATATTCGGCTTATTTCCCGCAAAATAACTATTTCCGGATTTATTTTCAAACCGGAAGATTATTTACTTTCAAGACGTATTTCAACTCAATACAGACAAATAAACCATTATAAAACAATCGTATGTAAAATTACGAAAATTTGATGTAAGAAAGACAATGTAACTAAAGGTCAAATTGTAGAACGAAGTCGTTTCATTATTAAAACACATTGAAAATTGTTATTAATTTTTCCAAAATATTTTAATTATTTGAATCAAGTAAGAAATTAAAATTTTAGATTATTCAAACTGCAGAAAATATTTAAGAATAAAAGACAAAGAAACCAGTTTGCTTTTTCGGTATGTCCTTCCTATACATCAGGAGAACCGTAATTGTTGAATCATATTGTAAGTTTGGTTACCGTTACGAAGCTAGGAAATTCTGGTAAATCTTCAAACAAAATATACCATTTATTGTCTACGTAAAATAATACTGACGTCAAACTAGCTTTTTGGAAAGCTAATTATTATTATTGATTTTAAATAGCAACATCGTTACTATACCGTATACAAAAAACGGAATTTCAAAGAAACTTACGCAGCTCATTTGAGTGGGTTAATAGGTTTGACTCTCATTTTAAATAGTCACGTGACAGCTTTCGGATGGCTTTATCAATTCTTCAGCCTCTTCGAGGCTTTCGAATGAAAAAAATATAAAAAATTTAGAAATTTAGAAAAATTGCTTTTGAAAGGAGTCTTACATTTCTGACCTTATTACCCAATATGTATCCCTTGAAATCCTATGCATTTTTTTTTTCAATTTGAACTTTAGGCAATAACTCCAAAATTTGTAATGGAAATAATATTTAGTTCATTAAATATACGTTATTCGTGACGGCTTAAGAAATATTCGTCACAAACGAGGAATTACACTCATTCTCAAAATCATGTCCCACTTCCACAGCAGAAATGTGAAAAAAAAAATATTTTAAAGAAACATGAAATTATCACCAAGTTATAACTTGTTTGTGCGCATTGCTTTCTCGGTAACGCTTGTTAATACAAAAATAGCGACAGCTTGAATAGGAAATTTTCAAAAGTTTTATACTTTAAGGTGTTTCTAATTGCACACACTAAAAACAAAGTGGCTTCCGTCTAAAAAGTTAGTTGTAAAATATCAAAAACCCGGTTTCAATAATTACGACGTCAACCTAAAAAATTAAATTCTGCTAGTGACATGGAATTTTAGTTAAAATTTGGTTGTTTAAATCCAGCTGGTGCCAAAGTTGTTGATAGTGTCATGCTACTGTTGGTTAATTTGTTTTCTTCAGATGTGTGACAAAACAAAATTACGTTTTGTTTACACAAGAAAAATAATTTTTACAATTTTTTTTAACTAAGGACAGTCATATTACGATGTGGGTCACAATTTTGAGAATCACTGATTAACCCTTGTTTTTGATTTTAGTAAAAGAAGCCATTACTAAACTATTGCCGACTTTTTTAGGATATGTAACTCTGTAAGTCAGATGCGAACTGGTTTACATAAATTGAACTGATACCTGTGTATTATTGAACGAGTAAACGATAGTGATTGTCATGGTACATTGTATTATTTGTATATTTTAAAACTATTTTCAAATTAGTAATAAAAATAAAATGGAACAAATAATCCAAATGTTACAGTTGTGGTTTTCCATAAGTCGATGTAGTCCAATAAACCACAAAAGGCTAGAGTTCTTTCAATATCTTTATTCATATAAAGTCAACATTGTCATGGATGGGATAATTACATCATCGCACATACAACAATCAGTAATTAGAAGAATACCCTATAAAATAATAAATAAAGAATATATTAATCATCAATTACAATAATCATGTAAAGTAATAACAATAGTACGTGACACCTTGAGTAACAAATATATACACACAAAGAGTATGCATAAGATTAACATCATCAATATAAGAATTATCAACTAGACAATTCAAAGGTAAGTTAACATCATTTAAATGCAGTGTCTTAGTTTGAATATGTACTATAATAAGTATATAATATACATATAAAATTATTACCAATTTATGGAACTAGGTATTTCAACATCAGCAGTCTCTAAACATCTCAATATATCTAGTAATACCAGAAGTGTGTCACCATTAAACAAATCAGTTCTGCACAAAAAATGGATTCTGCAAGCAATAATACATAAATATAATAAAGGGACTCAACCAAAATATGAATCCAATACATTTATTATATTCAAAATACAATACTATGATCTATCAATTATATTTACATAAAATCATGTTACCCATCCATGACATTAAATGAACACTATACTAATAATACATCAAATATTCTAAAAATAGTATTTCAGTTATGGTAGATGACCAGAAAGGTTAAGGTCACTCCAAAAAAATAATGATAAACTCTCTTTCTATACTTTCATTCGTCAGATTCATAAATAATATATTCACTCATACATACACTCTCGTTCAAACCCTAATTTATATCAGGAATAGGACATACTTACCAAATGGGCAAATAGTATCCATATATCCAACATACACCATTCACTCACACTCAAATAGAATAAAGTACACTTACCAGTCAAATACTTGAATTTGTCACATCTGTCTAATATCCATATAATTTCACAAAAGGTTCATGTATAAATCAAGCTATATCATGATGTAGTTAATCTCAAACATAAACTTTCAAAACTATAAACAATGAACCGCCATATTTTAAACCAATTCAATCTCTATCTACTGGGGTGTGTGTCCCAGTCAACCAATCAGAGAAGGGTATTTTCCACTGATCATAAACCTTAACACTAATGTGTGAAACCAGGTGTGACTTTATCAGGTGAACTCGTAATATAACTGTACTACCTATGCATTGATTAAAGATTTAAATACAAGATCAATAATCACAGGGTATAACCGGACAGTGAATCAAAACGGAAGTTGCTGAACTGTCCGACTACTTAATCCTAGTTGTCGTCCAAGATTTTCGCTTTTTGGACCTCATTTCAGGCTCTCTGTTGAATAATACTTGATGAGTTGAGAAAAATTTAAGCTATATCAATGCACATGTATCATTGGAATAGTTTATACCATTTGGAGATACATGAGATCAGAGAATTATGCATTTAAATCTGGATTAATCATCAGATTTGCGATAAGAAAATTCTGACTCGACCCGTCTTAACTGTCTTATTTATAATTGTACGCACCCTTGCCTAAACATAATATATGTGGTAGATACAAGAACCACCAGGCTACTCATGTATAGGTTTACAGCTGCTAGTGGTGCCTTTGAATTTCCATAAAAGACGTTTTTTCATGCGCACCCATTGAATTATGTCTGTCCGACTAGTTGCTACCTTGTGTATTCAAGTCTGTCCGCTTAGTTGTTTATAATATGAAGCTGTACGCGATCATTAGTTGCTTTCACTGAATCATCTGTATGGCTGATATGTGCAAGTTGATGTCAAATACGGTGCAGATAAGACTTTTACAATGGGTATTTCTTTAAAAAAATCAGTAAATACAAATAAGAAAATACAAATTTCTGTGCGGTTTGAACATCCAGGCGTGTGCGATTCGTACTAGTCTTTACGACTTAAATGAACATAAGCTTACTATCACATCCACACGTTACAGATTTCATAAATCGATCAACACATTAAAGAAGTTTTATGGAAGATATGAACAATTGATATCCAAATGATGCGACTCGCAAACAGCTTATTACTAAGGGCATTTCTCATCGCCGTTTTTTTTTCGGAAATGTTGTTAAAAATGTCAAAAACTGATAAAAAAATCCAGAAAAACTGGGACGTCTCTTACATTCTTTACATAATCGGGGATATTGACCGGATATTCTTCACAATTCCGTTAAATTTGCTTTGGGATCCAATGACCTGAAAAATTTTACAGTTATACTGGCCTCTCACTGATACTGCCGATGTCTACTGAAATACTGAATTATTGGGATTTGTCATTCTGTCTCCATTTGTATTGCCTATATATTGGTTTGGATTCTCTATATTAGATTTTCCTCTCCACTTCTTCTTTGTTTACCACTGTAATTAAATCCTATTTGTTTCTGCTTTAATTATTGAGATATTTTGATCAGAATAAAATAACTAAACAACTAATTAGCCAAATTAGATAAGCTTTGTTTAATATTACATGTATCACAATTATAGTGAGGAACCAAGTGTAGAACCCTGAGGAACACCTGCAGTCATGATAACGTACTAATTTACTACAGTTGAAAATTGATGGCTCGAACTGTAGAAACTTGACGGAACTATTTTCTACACGGATCGTATTTAACAAGTAAGGGCTATTTTAACTTTGTATTGGACTTCATATGGAGCAACTCCGCCATAAAGTGGAATTGCCATGGTTTTTTGCCAAAATTCTGCACAGAAAATTCCAACATAAGTTTTTTCACATCCCTATCTCCGAATCCATGACAAGAAAAAAAGACAATACATTAATGTACATAAAATTCGATGATATGAGGGTTGAACACTGTATCTTTTCCTTGTCACAACTCCTTAATGAAGAGGTCCAATGCAAATCCTTGTTTTCAAATGTCATTTGTTCCACGACGGAACACCACTAATAACTTTAAGATTACTGTTGAAATTATCATCTAAACGTATGTTTTAAATTTGAGATATTGAATCAAAATGCTTTAGATCATATTTCAAAATGTTCTGAATTTATCTGCACTGAAAAGACATAAGTTGTCGAAATGGTCATATGCAGAAACTTAATTTACAGTAAGTCCGGCATTTAGTCATAAGTAAATACCTTTTATGTCCTCGGATAAATTAGTCAATGCTCAAACCGCACAGATATTATGTATTTTCTTCTGTTTTTTTGTAAGAAATGCCCAGTGCAAAAGTCTTATCTTCACTGTATTCGGCATTAACTTGCACATATCAGCCATACAGATGATTCAGTGAAAGCAACTAATGATCGCGTACAGTTTCATATTATAACAACTAAGCGGACAGACTGAATACACAAGGTAGCAACTAGTCGGACAGACATAATTTAATGGGTGTGCATGAAAAAACGTCTTTTATGGAAATTTAAAGGCACCACTAGCAGATGTAAACCTATACGTGAGTAGCCTGGTGGCTATTGTATCTACCACATATATTATGTTAAGAAAAAGGGTACATACAATTATAAATAAGACAGTTAAAAAGGGTCGAGTCAGAATTTTCTTATCGCAAATCTGATGATTAATCCCGATTTAAATGCATAATTCTCTGATCTCATGTATCTGCAAATGGTATAAACTACTAATGGTACATGTGCATTGATATAGCGTAAATTTTTCTCATCTCATCAAGTATTATTCAACAGAGAGCCTAAAATGGTGTCCAAAAAGCGTAAATCTTAGACGACAACTAAGATTAAGTGGTCGGACAGTTCAGCAACTTCCGTTTTAGTTCCCTGTCCGTTTATACCCTGTGATAATGAATGGAATTAATCACAGTGATCAACATTAATACACAATGAGTACCAGATATAGTATAAGTAAGTGTACTTTGCTAAAATATGCATCAAATACCTTAAAGAAAAGATATAGTATATAAATGATAAAAATACACTCTGCCACACAAAGCATTATTATAAAATGATAATTGGGACTACACGTACCAAAAATAAGCGAATGCTTCCAACAAAAACTTGTATACGTCCTTGCTTCAAAATAAAATTTATTATAGTCGTTGACTACACAACACACAAATTTGTTACACACATGATGCATATATCATCATCAGGTCATTTCGTACGTGATTAAGCCACAGGTATCACAGGTGAAAATTGTTTATTGGTACAATCGACATCAGGGATGGCCCAGTGTCAAAGGGTCATAAAACAATTGAACCATAAACAGTCTGCTGTATTGAAAATTATTTATTTTCTATACTTTTTTATAGTTATAAATTGTTTTTGTATTTTCAAAAATTGACAAACAAAATGATATGAATGACAATTAATGTTGTTCATGTTCAACACAATCTAGCTGTGCCATATTGTCTAGTGTCTGGTGTAGAATCAGTGAAAATGACGATTTTCAAATCGATTTTGACGAGATAAGATATTATTTTAAGTGAAAAGAATTACACCGATGGATAACCTATTTTATCTATTTTCACCACATAGTTGTACAAATTAGAAAAGTGTATTAGTTCTCTCGCAATTCATTTCTAAAGAGGGGGTACTTTACAAAAAATGAGATATTTACAATGCCTTAAATAGGGAATACGTGTGAAAATATTTGAAATTTTAGAATAAATTTTGACGAGATTAAACCTCTTCTGATTCTCATAAAAATTATACCGAAAGAAAGAGAAATTTATGTAGAATAAGCACATAGTTGTACATTTTAAAGAACGCAATTTTAAATATTGGTGTTTTCTATTTTTTTACAAGCTATCGTTATATTTCTATGTAAAAGATACGACAATCCACAGGTAGCCACTTTAGTCACGTGACTGATCCATGACGCTAATTGTTTAACATGGGGTTTTACCCATAATCGATATAAAATTTGAAGTTTACAACCATGGAAGATGCAGGTCAAGTTCGGTGAAAATTGGCCTAAAACCATAGATTTCATTAGGCATTTTGTGTTTTGGGGGTGAAAATACAATATGGGTTTTTCAAGATAGGAACTCTCGTGTAATTGAAGGCAGAAACGATCTCCTCAAATACCAGTGAGACGGAGTGACTGGATTCTTGATCTGTTGAAATAAATATATACCACATAAAAAAACAAAATATCTATGAAATTGAAGTATGCACTTATAATTGTTCCTACAAGGCAAGTCTCTAACTAAATTTTCGACAAAAGCAATTAATCTAAAGGGCTACAACAGATTGAATTTAACCACCCTTAACTCATAACAGTGTTCAGTAATAAGTGTTTCCCTCTCCATGTATTGATGTATTGATTTTTTCGTATAATATCAGAAATGTGTTCCGGTTTGAACACGACTCAGAAGTTCCGTATTGTCATTTCTCAAACATTCATCAAAGCGCCATTAGAAATCTAGAAATTTGTTAGTTTAGGATATGTTGAAGGTTATTAACAGTTAGAATCTTTTTATTTTGCAGCAAACTTTACCAGAATATTTTCACCCATGGAACACAATATCAGAAAACCTCTGTGATCTTATTGATAAAAGAAAACTGCGACAGGAAGTGTGTCAGGTAAGGTGTATTTTAATATAAAGTTAACTTAAGTTTACTGTTCTTAATAAAAATTTGGGTCTAGTGTATGCTGCGGATAACGAAAAGGTTTAAATTTTTTTTTTATATAAACGGTATATAAATTTAAAAAACTATAATAATTTATCCATAGTACATGTAGTTTTATAGTAACACGTATGCCTACCATAACAGACTGGGGTTTCCTTACCGTTCATTGAAGATCTTATCCCTTTCCCTTCTTTTTTTTCTATTGAGATAGGAACTCTTGTGTAACTATAGTCAGAAATGAGTACCTCAATACGGAAACAAGAACTTGGTTACTGAACTATTGACCTTTTGAATAAAGAAATGCTGACATACCCTTGAACAATCTTTCCAAATTCGAAATGTGCTCTTACAATCGCCAAATGATTTACTAGATTTTTAATTAACCTGGAGTGCTACAAAATACAAAAAATACCGAAATTGCATAAAAAACAGTAAATTTAGTTATGCTGTACACGTGTTTCAAGGAGTAACCTCTCATCAGCAGCATTAAAATCAAATAATATGGAAAGCCATAATCCAAAAGTTGTCCAAAAAGAAGTACTCATCACCAAAAATATCGAAATAGGAAGCCAAATCCAGTACCAAGGACATCTACCGGGTGCCATACACGGAATGAAGCCTCAGTATAGGTATTAAAATATATAACATCACTGAGGGAAATGCAAGACAGGAGAATCTCAGGCTTTATGCAAGGCAAGACTTCTGGTCTCGGACAAACTTTTGACGACAGCTTTTGCAACGTGATGGAATAAAACGTCATACTTAAAGAGGTAAAATGGCTGTTTTACCAATGAATACAAAGACGAATTCAACTCTTCGGTACCCCGTAAGTGTCATACTAGAATCGAAATAATTCACGGGAGCGTGAAAATATGCTGATTGTATCACGAATTGCCCTTTATTCCTGTATTTTACCCGTCACATACGCTTAAATCGCCAAATATTCACGCTTTCGTGAATTACAGTGCGGTACTTTTGAGACGTGTTCACTCCGGAAACAAATCTATAATTATACGAAAAAATGCAATACATCAATACCTTGAGAGGGAATCACTAATAAATGAACACTGTTGAGCTATAAGGGTGGTTTATATTAAATATGTCATAGCGCTTTATTTTAATGGTATTTAGTCAATTAAAATTTAGTCCAAGAGTTGTCATGTAGGAAAAATCATAAGTATACACTTCAATTTCATAAATATTTTCTTTTTATACACCCTATAGGATCACTGTACCCGATAAAATAATTGTTGGTCAACTGGCGCATTGTTGGTGTGCAATAAACAAGATATGCATGAATGAACTGCATCTTTAACTGCAGATAATACATACTTATCAGAATTTTTTCCGTATTTTTTTTTCAAAATTACTTCAATATCATGTGTCCTTTAAACTTACGCTTTCTCGTGCAGGAATGATGAGTGCAAATGGATATAAATTAAGTAATTATCAGTCACGGCCTGATTGCGGTAGATTTTTGTAGCTGTACGCAGCGTTTTTCTGTAGGTCACTTTTTTCGGATTGTTGGAGTGCAACACTTTTTTACTGTACGCATTGCTATAGTGAAACGTTACGCATAGTTGGAGCCAATGTATTACGAAAACTGTTGTTTTACTCTTCAAAATTGGGAAAAGATGGATTTTTTCTTTATCTTTTTCAATTAAAAGTCACCCAGAGTCAAATAAATAAATTTTCAATCGCTATGCGACTTTTAGATTGCGTTAATGTGTTTTAGACTGCACGGTTCGGTTTCACAGGGGAAATAGCCGCTTA
The DNA here is from genome assembly GCA_002080025.1 of Modiolus philippinarum. Taxonomy (NCBI): domain Eukaryota; kingdom Metazoa; phylum Mollusca; class Bivalvia; order Mytilida; family Modiolidae; genus Modiolus; species Modiolus philippinarum. The sequence goes on from MJUU01025122.1 coordinate 192,559, forward strand.
TATCATACTTAAAACCAAACTCCATTAGTTGTGTCCTCGCTACTAGTTTAAATTGACTGGAAAATAGTACTTCACTTTTCTATCATTTTTTTAATCATAGTATTCCACCGGCTTTATTTGAATATCTGAATATATGCTACTGATAAGATGTCACTTACTACATTTGTAAAACAGTACGTACACGAGAATGGAATAAACTTTTTGGCCACATTCAAAAGAAAAGAAAGTTTTTAACAAATGTAGATGTGTGGTGTATTAATATACGTTAACCGATATTACTGTGTCTCTATTATCAAATAAATTATACACAATATTTTTTTAAGAAATGCTGTAAACATTATAGGCATTATTTCTATCTACATAGAGAGATTTTGGGTATGTCCTCTACAACCTTCACATGTTTGTAATGTAAATTGACAGCTATCTTCAAAAGTCTAAATAATATTAACGAATAATAAAGAAATTTTGAATCGCAGGTATTACAGTGCTATTTGAAGGGCGAGACGCTGATTTCCACCGCCCCCCTTTCCACAAAATCGTTCGGAGATACAAAATGACGCATTATAACAGCATTGCAGGTGGTCATGGCAAGAAATTTTAGATTAAATTTTTGTCATAAACCGAAAGGATAAAAATTTCTCTTCATATATGTCCTCCATTTAAAATTTTGGTCACGCTCTATGTTACTTTCATAAATAAATCTCCCGTCTTAGTATTTAGATATATGAAAGAATATACATAACAATCCGAATCTCATGTTTTTCTTATAATAAAAAGATTGTTTTTCTATTTAAAATTAACTTACAAATAATTAAAAAAAAACGTGACATTGAGAGGGATGAGCGTGACAGCGTGATTTGGCGTTGGAAAGCGTGACGACTCTCACTTGACGAGTTAGTCAAGTCGAAGTTTAGTTTACCTGATTTTTCTTCAAAATTGCAGGTTTGGTAGGTATTGACATGCTAAATGTTTCGTCATCAATTTGTTTATTCAATTTTTCAATGTTGTTAATAAAAAACAAAGAAAAGGTATTTACGATAATGATCTACAGGTACAAAAAAGGATAACAAATTTTTCTAAATTGTAGGTTGTTGGATCTTGCCATACTAAATATTTATTTATTTATTTATTTATTTATTGAGATTTTTAAACGGTTTTTGAGTTGTTTGTCATGTACAACAGTTTATGCGTACATTGTATATGTTCTTAGTAACATGGGTTATGTTAATGTTTGATTGCAAAACCATTCAAATCTATCTTTAAATTGGGATTGAGACAAAATTTGGTGTATATCAGCCTAGTTGTTTCAGAGAAGAAGATCTTTGAAGGCGAGCTATAAATCGAGATAGTGAATGCCAATTGTACAACTGCCGTTTTCGTTTGAAGAAGCGCATACCAAGAATATTAATCAACATTCGAGTAAACCTTACCTCAGCTTAATTAGATTGATGATTACATTTCAACCCTGTGGGTTTCATTCAACGCATGTACGAGGTAAGTTTTTATAGTTGTAAATCATATTGGAATGAATGATTTATCGTAAGAGACTAAGAATGTTAAACGTTGTGGATTGTTTGAATCAATATCTTTATAAAGTATAGGCAGGTGTTTTTTTTTTGGGGAGAGGAGTATGTGTGTGTGTG
>MJUU01025122.1:194211-214418 GCA_002080025.1 Modiolus philippinarum
GGGGGGGGGGGGTTAATAAGGGACTCGCACTAGGGTTGACTTTTTAAGTTTGATAATGTCTGCTGTTTCGAATCTGAGTGGGATAAAACTTTCCAAGTACTGACAAAAAGGCATGTGACAATTACCGATAACGACCGCTTAGTCAATTCTAAAATTTCAAGTTTTATCATGGGGTAAAATTATATCTTAACTTAGTATATTTAGGGAATAGCACGTGCTCTGGGCTCCGGGCTCCAACCTTTATTGAACGTGGGGTCCGGGCGCCGACCCAAGGAGTCCGGGCTGCAACCTTTTTGGAGCGTAGGACTCGGGCTCCGACCCAGGGATTCCGGGCTCTAACACTAGGACTTGGGCTCCACTCACATGGCTCCGAGCTCAAGTCACTGTTCCCCGGGATCGATATATATAGCTGTTATACCCGTGTTATCTTCATAATATATGATCAAGCATATATAGCTTACTTAAATATATCATAATGACAATCTTGCAAGGGTTTACAATGAAATGTGACTTCAGAAAAATCAGCTTTATTATCCAACATGTCCAAGGCCTCTGCTTCCAACAGGGAATTATTTTTCCGCCCCAACACGTCATATGGTTATGAAAATAAATAAGTTGTGTCTAAACCGTCCACTGACAAATAAATGGACGAGCACGGGGAGAGAAAATGCTATTTCATTCCATTTTTATTCGCCTCAACGAAGATGAGGGGGACTATTGGAGCACCCTCGGCGTCCGCGTCCACGTCTACGTCAGTCTCCCCGTCCACACTTTTGGTGTATATCTCTGCAAATATACATGGTAAGGTCATCAAACTTTGCAAGCAGGTGCATCTGGGATAAACTGACATCCTCCAAGAAAATTTGATCTTTTTGCTTATAATTTTCCTCTTGATTGGTTTCCATTCAAATTGACATCCAAGTAAATATCTCAGTCGCTGTACATGGTATAGGATCATTCCGAAAAGCAGTGTCGTGCGTTTTTTACTGTAGTAGGTCAGTTTGACCTATATTTTCCGCCTGACTAATTTACTTTCAAGTTTTTCGAAGAAGTCAGATTAAAGTCACTATACGTGGTATAGAATGTAACCTTGCCTGTGCATGTATCGCTGATGGTAGATCAGCATGTATTCAAAATTTTGTCACTTTGACCTTTATTTTCCACTTGGACGACCTACATCCAAGTTAACGGAGCAGTTCAGATGTCAGTAATTAAACATGGTAGGATAATGAAGCCTTAAATATGCATCTCTGATGTGGGTCAGCATCCAAACAAAATTAAGTGTCATTGACCTACAATTTACCTTGAAAGACTTACATTCAAGTTAATGGCCTAGTTCAGATCTCAGTCACTATACATGGTAGGATAATGTAACCTTACATATGCCTGTATATCTGATGGTAGGTCAGCATCCAGTCAAAAGTGGGTTACTGTGACAATGCGCCATAAAGAGGTCGTTGATTACCTATGTTTTTTTCGGACTAAGATTTTTTAAATGGGTCTTTCTGAAGTTAAATGTTTAAATTTGTCGTCTGATCTATCTGTACCTGTATCTCTAAATTGACTCGACTTGTACATCTCTAAATATCTGCATCCTCTCTTTTTCAGATGTCCTTCGAAATTCTGTCATTGGATGAATCTTTTTCAACTATTCAAGGTGAAGACGTAGTGATAAGCCAAGAGGGTGATAATCTCACGGATAATTCCAAAAAGAAAACAAGGAAGATTTACGAATATATCATTTGCCAATATAAAACTGACAGAAAACACAGTTATGGCCGTCATATGATGTGCCACACAAAACACTCCAATGGCAAACACGTCTGCAGTATATGTAGAAACGTAGAAACTTCTCTCAGTCAGGCATGAAACTACGAGATCACATTAAAGTGTATCATAAAGGCGAAAAGTTTATGTGTTCCCAATGCGCAAAGACATACAAAAGCAGAGAAGGCCTTCGACGCCGAGAGAAGATCAATCACACCAAGGAGGGAAAGTTCGAATGTAGTATTTGTAGTCATCTTTTTTTCAATAAAAGCCTTTTTATGGGACATATGGCCAAACATGCCGACAAAAAAACCATTTAAATGTTCTGTCTGCAAAAAAGATTTTAGGTACGAAGGGAATTTTAAACGACATCAAAAATCATTTTGTCATGTCATTAAAACGATTCAATGTGCTATATGTGGCATATCCTTTGCATGTAATCGTGATCTTAAGTACCACGAAGAAGGTGTGCACCAAAATGCCAAGAAATACAGATGTGAATGTGGTCACAGATATAACTGGAGATCATCCCTGAAATATCATAAAAATTCATCGTGTCCAAACAAAAACTAACAATTTGTATGATATTAGCAAGAATTTAAAAAAAAAAAACAGTAGATTTCTGCATACAAATGAAGCTTTTTTCGTATCATGTTCAATGCATTAGGAATATTGTTGATTTAATGTTTTATTTTTTGTTATATTTCATTTGAGATAACATTTTACAACTTTTAATTTCAGTTACTAGAGCGCGTTAATAAAAGCGTTTATAATTTATCAAACTATTCAATTTGTATTCCAAATCGAACATGTGGTAAAATTTTAGATTCATCTCTCTTGAAATGCTGACGAACTCCTTTAACAACCCTTGATAGCATATCTGGTGGATGAACATCCCCTCTTTGTCTCTTTTGTTTCCGTCTCACTCTAGACACTGTATCAAATATGTGGTCTCTGAAATGAAATAAACGCACAATGTAATGAACGCATGGAAATAATAATCATATTTTTAAAGAGGGTCGACGTAGGATAATCTTAATTTAATACCGTTAAAATTGGCCAAAGTTTCAGAGGAGAAGATCTTGATTTCTTTTCCCCTAGGGTCCTATATAAAGCTATCCTATATCTTGAATAAGCTCCCGGTGGTATACATGATAAATTTGCAAAGGGACGACTAAAGGCTAGTGCACCAAGTTTGGATTCCAAGAAGGTCTTTGCTTGTGTTTTCCCGCAGAAACTTAGTTTCCTCCTTGCAGTAACCTTGGATTGGATACGGACTTTATTTATTCATTTAAGGCTGGACATCATTTGAGTAAGTATGGTGGAAACTAGCCAAGTGATTTCAGGGGGGAAATATCTTTGAATGTTTTCCACAGGGTCATATTGGGCCTAACTTACTTTCAACTCGACTCCGTCCGTCCGTCCGTCCGTCCGTCTGTCAGTCCGTCCGTCCGTCACGCTTTAGGGTACCTTGTTTGTGTAATCTGAAACTCAGACACCTTTAACCCGATACTTTTGAAACTTTGCACAGTAGTTTTGAACACATTGAAAATGTGCACTATTCTTTTTGGTGTGATTTGGATAAAAATTGTCGAATTTATCCATCGTTGAACTTAGTCATTTTTTCATCAAATTTTAACATTACGGTACTGAGCTTGTGTAATCTAAAACTCTGACATCTTATACCTGATGCTTTTGAAACTTTGCACATTTGTTGCTAACACATTGAAGATGTGTACCTTTCCTTTTGGTTAGATTTGAATAAAAATTGTCGAATTTATGCATTGTTGAACTTAGTAATTTTTTCATTAAATTCATTAAAATTTTAACATTACAGTACTGAGTTTGTGTAATCTGAAACTCTGACTCCTTATACCTGGTGCTTTTGAAACTTTACACAGTTGTTTTTGACACATTGAAGATGTGCACCTCCTTTTTGGGGCAGATTTGAATAACAAATGTCGAATTTATGCATTGTTGAACTTAGCCATTTTTCAGCATATTTTAACATTACAGTGCATGGTTTGTGTAATCTGAAAGATAAACATCTCTGACTAAATTACTTTGGAAGTTTTTATTGTTGTTTGAACACATTGGTGATATTAACCTCCCCTTTAAGCCAGTTTTAATTAAAAAAAATGTCAATTTTATCTATTATTGAACTTGTACTTTATTCTATCATATTATATCATCATGGTACTCAATTTTGTCCAGAGACGTTATCGAGTTTTGAACGCATTGACCATGGGCAGCTATTCTTGATTTTTTGCATTGCTTTTATATATTTTCTCATAAAGATTCAAAGTATGTGTTTATTTGAAACTCAGGTATGGTTTTCACCTTTGCTGAAGTGATATGGACTATTTTCATTTTATGCTTTGTTCAACTTTGTACATTTATTTTTTTTTATCTTCTTTTTTTTGTCTATTACAGTAATAGGGTTGAACTTAATATAATCTCAATTATAACTTGCATTTGAAGAATTTTGGGTAATAAGGTAAATGAACACTTGTTTGAATTGGTAAACCTCTTCATTCTGTTAGTTACATAGGATATTTCTTTTAAAGATAAAGATATTTTGCTACGATTATATACCATGCACAATGGAGTGTCCAAACAGTTTTCGAGTTGATATAAATCATATGCAAACATTTATATTTGTATTGTGTTAAGGCGACTTAACTTGCTCAGAAAATGACGTAAAAGATATCCAGTGTAGGACAGAGAGTCCCAAATCTTCTTTATCGCCATCATCAACATTATCTGCAGATACATCTGACAAAAGTAGCAGTGGAATAAGGTATGGATATTATTTAGGCATTGAACTAAAACACTTTCTAAGTTGAACATAAGTGACGGTGACGCAGGTCCAGACATGTAATTGGTCTTGTTTCAAATCGCAAATGTGTAAAACTGCAAACATTTCGCCTCAAATATTATTCTGTTAAGTCCCATAAAATTTAGCAAATTTTGATGATGGCATAAGATTTGCAAGAACCTTTCTTATTATAGCTGTTTGTTTGGTCAACAAGCAAGTACTTTCTACCGACATGAATACTTATCAGACATTATTTGAATTTACCTGTCAGGATTCATTCGTGCTTGTATTATTTCGCATGCAGTTCCAAGAGCTTTCGGAATATCGTCTAGGCGTATCACTCCATTTCCCCTTGGATCTAATTCCTGAAAGTCGGAGAAAAAGTTTTTCGGCATCTAAACTTCTTATTGTTCTCGTGTTAAAGCTATTCTAATACAGTTGGATTTTGCGTTCACAGCTCGTCAAAAGACCTTCAAATAACACAACTGGCATTCCGTTAACATGTAGACCAGGTGGAGGAAATATGCAAAAAATGTACTTTGAAAGCAACCACTGGCGCAAGACAAGACGATATGCAGTTCTTTCTTTTGCTGGAATTCCCGACTCTTCAGCTGCATTACCAATTTCGTATTAAACGACAAAATTCAGCCTCTTTGAGATCCCCATTTTTAGTCATTTCGCCCTCAACCTCCGGCGAAAAAGTTCTTTTAGCAAAAGCGTTGCTCTGTTTATCGATCAAATCCTCTACAATTGCAGTATTTAGCATAGTTTGGTTCTCCTTACTATTCATGGCGACTTTAACCCAGGCTGACCTTTGGATGTTTGCATCATCAATTCCTGTAGAGCAGACTTTTGATCGTGTATTTGTCAACAAATGGTGTGCATCAATAATACCAAAGACGTGCAATCTTTGTTGTATTCAGGTTGTGAATACCAAAACTCGGGTTCATCACAAAAATCTATCTTTAGATCGTAACTAATTGGATTTTTTGTCTCCATTTCTCCAGTCTGTCTTGGAAAATGTGCTCGCTATAGATAACGTTTAATAACTGTTTAGGATATTTAGAAATAGCAGTTTTGCATAATTTTCGTAGCGAGTACTTGACTTTGTTGAAATGGTAGATTTATCTCCAATGATTTCCGAAAATAAATTCATGATTTTCCATTTTTACCAAGAAATGTTGCATTTAATACCGTTGTTCTTTAATCTAGCAAGGACTTGACGCAAACAAAGAACGAGCTCTGCTTTGGTGAAAGACTTGTTTATAACGTTAGCTGATGTTAGAGAGTTTCGAAATTCTAACATTGTTCTGTTTTTCCATTTGTTTGCTATTTTTGGGTCCTCGGTCGTCTGTAAAGAAGACAACATGGCACATATTTCATTCTGATTCAAAACACATTTTTCTTCTTGAACAGCTATATGATGCTCTTGATGGTTGCTCACACGATGCCCAAATAAATTTTCTAAATCATCCTCATTCAACATTCCCAAAACATCATTTTTTGTAGTTGAACTTTCGTCTAGTGAACTTTCGTCTACTAACAAACTGATAGTGGTATTTTCGTCAATATTTTCTGTAACATCCGTAGGTATGACAACCAAAATATCTACAATTCCATTTCCTGTCTCCTCTTGCAGTGTGACACTGTCAGACAGTTTTTGTCCTTCAGTATTTGATTTGAACAAATGAAGATGTCTTGGTTCTAACTTCGGTAATCTAGAGGTTAATTTTGAAGTAACCTCAATAGCACTGAATTCAATTCCGGTCTCACTGACGTATATAGTTCGTTTCATGTTCAAGTGCTCGTCAATATTATCGAAATCAACTACATTCAGCTCAATCAAATTCTTTAATAGCCCCCCTTTGGATATTTTTTTCACTTCAGTCCATACCTGTTTTTGGAGCTGTAAAATAGTCAAAGGATATCCGTCACTGTCTCTAACTATAAAGCTGTACCATTGCCCATCACAAGAGAAAACGGGTACGTGATAACCGCACTGACCGAGGTCTAGGATTCCTGTTTTACTAAATACATTAACTGAACAATTCAGAATTGCACTGAAGAAAGACAGACAATCAATTGTTGAAAGAACCCGCTCCAAACATTCATCTATCTCAAATAATTCACTCGATAGAAAACTTATAACGTATATATATTTGGAATTTTTCCAGTCTTTCCCCCCTTAAAGCTTAAATTTTTGAACTCCTGCTTTTTTTACGACTCTTGCTTCTCTAAGACCTTTTAAATTCGAACTTTGTTATGATTGCTTTGAATCCCTCATTTAGGCTTTTGTCTTCATCAATATCTTCTAATGAAATATTTGGGTCTGATATCCGATTTATTCAATCCTTTAGTGCATCAATAAGCGCAGAATTCGCCTCCAATGTTTTTCGGTGGGTTTGCAGAGTTGGTTCCTTCTCGAATCCAAATAAATCAATTTCTCCACCATTCGTTCTAGATGAATTTATTCGTATACCATCGAAACAAATTTTAAATGATACATCCCCCCTTTTTGGCTGGAAAAGGTCAACCATATCTTTTATCATTCCAGGCTTCAAGTTGTCATTAGTTGTTACATTTTGAAGTATCTTGGGGTCTGGTACAACAAAATTGATTTTTGAATCTTCAGGGTTGTAAATACCCCTAGAGGATGTTCCATCTACAATGCAGCCAATGTTTTTGAATCCGCTAATAAATCTTATGAAACGACCATGAAATAACTTGAATCCTATTCTCCAAAATTCTTCCACGTGTTGATTAAATCTCATTTTCACTGTATTTTGGAGGGCAAACAATTTTACAACGTCGAGAAATAACTCGAACGCAATATTATTCAGTTGAAATCTATGCTCGCTGACAAGACGCATGAATGAAATGATATCATTTAATTTTCCAGCTTTGTTCAGCTCATGTGCAAACGAAGGTACCAATGCTATAACGTCTTCTTCAATATCAGAGTTTTTTCCTCTTCAACATTCGATGATTCATTTAGTCGTTCATTTGGATTTTCATCTTCGGAAACGGACTGAGTTATTTTAGATTTCTTTCTTGTCGGAGAATTGGACCATCCATTGGCATTTCGAGTTATTTCAAGAGTTTTATATTCATTAGTTATTTAAATCAATTTTCCCGATCGTTGCGTTTCCTCTGGGCAGATCATATAATTTTTGGTCAAAAGTTTGATTTTTTCCAGACTGTTCATAAAGCAGTTTTTCTCTAATCTTCAGTATATCCTTAGGATGACACAACACACAATGTTCTATGATTTCTCCAAATGCTCCCCATGTAGGGCAATAGTAACAGCTATATTCCATTCTGGTATCATAGGGAAATCCTGTAATTATGAAAAGTACAAGTCTCTTTATTTTTTCTGTATTTTATAAAGATATCTTATATATGAAGATATCTTAAGTGTTATGTAAGATATCTTGATGATTATATAAGATATGATATCTTTTCTTTTCATATACTTAATTAAAATATGAGAAACCAGAAAAGATAGGGATATTTTCCGATTTCAACAGTATTTACGAAGCATGCTTATATGACATTGTTATCAACTGCTTCCGGTAATTATCACATGCCTTTCCGTCACTACTCGGAAGCCTTATCACACTTACGTTCGTGTGTTTCCGCAAGAACGATAAAATATTGCACCCGATATAGTCATATCGATTAAAGTATACTAAAAAAAATACTAACAAAATATTAAATTTAACGTTTTATAAATGTGATGAAAATTTTCCGGCTGAAAATTTCTTTAATAGTTGAAGTATATGATAAAAAATATCACAACATCTCATATTTCATATCACATCCTTCATCAGCCCTCGGTCATAAAATCACCCAACAAGCTTGGGCTGAAAAAGGGTGTCATATGAAAAATGTCGTGTGATAATCTACAGTTATTATTTTCTCAATTAAAATATGAAGTATAGTTTTCATAAAGAGAAAGGATTGTATATCGATGGAAATCAGCTAGAGTTAGTCAATTAAGAAATATAATAAACGAGCCTATGGCGAGTTTATTATATTTGGAATTACATAACAAAAGTTTATATACATTTTTCCCAGTTGTTAAAACTATTTCTCTTGTGACTGCAGTAAATTGTAGTGACTATCCGCTGTTCTGTGTTTGCTTGCTTGTGACGACGCTGTTTTGCTTCGAATAACAACACCGTTAATAGATGACGTTGATCCCGGCCAACGAGATTTTGTAGTGGCCCAATAGAAACTTTTACATATGAAAAGTGAAAGCACATTATTCGTGATGTGCTATTACTTGGCACTCAAACCATGAAATTCCCGCAAAAGCGATACAACTATTTCATATCTAACTCAAGTGTACCACAAAATAACTACTCGTGCAGTGATTCATAAATAGGTAATGAGAGTGAATTATAAGAGAATGAAAATTTTAGCCATTGATAAAATGGGAACTTATAACAGTATTTTCCAGCTTCAACAAAAACTGACGAAGCGGGCTAATATTGCATCGTAAGACTGCTTCCTTTACATTATCACATTAAATAAAAGGGACAACAGGAAACGCCTACAATGGCTGAAAATTATAATTACATGCCACAATCTGCTAGGAGACTACACAGGAAAAACACAAATTAGACAAAAGACAAACATAAACAACGATAGGAACTCGGGACAGCCGGACTTGGTACCGGTACTAGCAAAAGCCAGCGGTAGGGTTAAACCAGTTTATGGGTACCCAAACCTCCCCTTTATCTGTCCCGTTTCTCTATAGTTAAGTAAAAATACGAATAAAACCCAATACAGGTAGACTACTAACTTTATGACCACAAACTTGAAAGGAGAGAATATGACAATACGTAATTTTGAAAGATGGGTCAAGGGGTGCTCGCCGCTAAACTGCCGGCTAGCTAAAGGAGCCTAGTCTGCTGGTAAAACACTACCGCACTACGGAAGAAAAATCAAACTCAAAACTTCCCGCAGAATTTGGTAAAGAATCATCTTATATTTCAGTAGACATCGACAGTATCAGTGAAAGGCCACTATGTATTTAAAATTTTCAGGTCACTAGATCTATGCTGCCCCTGGGCGACAGCTAGCTTAACCCCCAATCAAATACTGAAACCAACTGAAATGTGTAAGTCGGGGCTGGGGCCGGCAGAACAATACACCAGTTCAGTACCAATATTTACTGGAAAATGTACGGTGAAAACTACAAATATAAAATAATACACAAATTTACAATGTAGCAAATTGAGATTGAATTACGGGGTTTAAACGGTAATAAATATATAAATTACATAATTAACAATTAAAGTTCATGTGTAGAATGATATTAGAAATCAAAGTTACTTGTTGATTGGAGAAATTAATAATGTCCGTGCAATACACAAATGAATTGGAAAGTCCGGTTACACCGCTCCATATAAAATTCACATTTTCTGGAACAATCGACAGATGATTGAAATAATAAAGTTATTATCCAAACATTTGAAGAGTTTGTATATATTTTACAAATGATGATTGAATACATACGATCGTGGTTTACCACAAACAGAAATGAGCTCCGTGGAACGCGTCCATGTGATTCCTTGTCTAGGCGTGAAAGGAAGTTTAAATCACACACGTATAAAAACACAGGTGTATAAACTATGTATGGAACACCGTAGGAGGAATAACGATTGTTGTAGAAATAATCCGCTAAAAAATCAATTGTTGTAGTAAACGAATATGACTGTGTAACTGATGGAAAAATTCCCATGAAATAAATCAACAGAATAAATATGCCAGGTTTGGCAGTACACTCCCCGTCTGATTTCAATCCTTTGATATCATATAATAGACATGAATGCCAAAGTTACAATAATAATGAACGGTATAATCCAATAAAGTTCATAATCGAATATAAATACGACTTGACTTCGCCAAATATCACGGGAGATCCCAATCACAAACGGATATTAATATGTCACAGACGATGAAACAGATAATTCCACAGTAATCCAACTATATAAAATGAATATATATATATACACAGTTAATAATAATTGTCCATCTTCTTGGACGGTCAATTTGCTCACGTGAGCACGGAAGCCTTCCCAGTTCTCACATCGGAAGGTCGGATTCACGTCTAATGGGTAACGCCACCATATCACACCATTATCCATACCATTCTTCACCATACCATACCATTCGACACCATACCATTTCCAAAAGCTGAAAAGGAAAAGGAGCAGTATGCGTGTCGAAACACACTCAACAACCCGGTCCATTCATCACAATCGACCTAATGAACCAGCTCTGTGATAGGCCTGGTGAACACTGTGGCCTTCCCTTCGGAAATAATCCGTACTTCTACCTTCCTAACATGCTCATCTTTTCCGGGAAAACCCTAGTGATAATTCCCAGGGGCCAGTTGGTTCGATGCACGGTCTTGTCTGTAAGTAAGACCACATCCCCTCCTTTCGCATCTCTCGTTGTTGATGTCCATTTCTGCCTTGATTGAAGGAGGGGCAGATACTCGTTTCGCCAACGAGCCCAAAACGTCTTCGCCAAGGCTTGAACTCGCCTCCATTCCGCCAAGAGCAGATCTTTTTGGCTGAATTCCCCGAGCGTCTCCGGGGAGAAGACATAATCTACTTTTTGAGTGAGCAATATCGCTGGTGTCAAAATCAGTGGAGCTTCCGGATCGTTTGAAACAGGCAGCAGTGGTCTGGAATTGATGATTGCACTCATTTCGGCCATGAAGGTTTGTAACACATCGTGTGTCAGGTTCTTGTTGTTGGTGTTTGACAACATGGAGTCCAGAATTCTTCTGGTAACGCCGATCATTCGTTCCCAGACTCCACCCATATGGGAAACATAAGGCGGGTTAAATACCCATACGGTGTTCGACTGTTTCAAATAGTGGTTGACTGGTCCCTGCTCAACATTAATGGCTAGGATATGGAGGTCTTTAATTGCTCCAACGAAATTGGTCCCTCTGTCAGACCGAAATATCTTGACTTCACCACGGATTGCGATGAAACGTCTCAAAGCGTTTATAAATCCAGACGAACACATCTCTTCAACTAACTCTATATGTACAGCTCTCGTTACAAGGCACGTAAACAGTACGGCCCAGCGTTTGGAGTTCGCCTGTCCACCTCGTGTTCGTCGGGTGACTACGGTCCAAGGACCGAAAACGTCGACACCCACATTGGAAAAGGGAGGTGCTTCTTCCAGTCTGTCTTCTGGCAGATCAGCCATTATCTGGGTTTCTGTTTTGGCACGTAGTTTTCTGCAGGTAACGCATTTATGGATGTATGAAGATATGTGGCGCTTCCCACTTGTTATCCAAAAACCTGATGTTCTAACAGCGCCCTCTGTAAAGTGGCGTCCTTGGTGCTCAACCTGCTCATGACAGTGTCGTATTATCAGTGTTGATAAGTGGTGACCTCCAGGAACAATAATTGGTCTTTTTTCCTTCAATGGCAGGTCTGAGTGAACAATGCGCCCACCTTCTCTAAGAAGACCGTTATTGTCCAAGAATGGGTTGAGACCTAAAAGCGGGCTTCTTTTTGGGAGTGTCTGTCCCTTCATGAGTTGATCGATCTCGTCGCCAAATACTTCAGTCTGAACACTTCTGATTATCACCATCTCTGCTGCTGATTTCTCATCTTGGACATTATCTGCCGCTGTATCTTTCCTACAGTTTCGTATGAAACGGAGCAGATATAAAGCAACAGATTTCATCCTATTCCAGTCTGAGTATTTTTCTAACCATTTGGTTTCCGGTTCTTGGCGAACCAGATCAAGTTCTGTTTTTAGAACGGTGGCCTTCGTTCTTATCTCCCGGTCACTGTCAGGGTCTACCAAATTATGTGTTTCAACTGTCGTGTTCTGATCGTTGTATTTCAATAACTGTTCAGGCCCCAACAACCATTCACATGTGCTGATATCTTGAGCAGGTACAGATCTTGTTGCTGAATCTGCTGGGTTACATTCACTTGGAACATACTTCCATTGGTCAGGGTCTTAATATTTCCGGATACGTTCCACCCTGTTGGCAACGTATGTATGGAAACGTCTGATCTCGTTGTTGATGTAGCCAAGAACCACTTTACTGTCTGTATTGTAAGTAACAGTGTCAATTGGAACATCTATGTTGTCTAGCACACATTGGGCTATTTCGACCGCTAATACGGCCGCACATAGTTCTAATCTCGGGATTGTATTCCCACTGGTAGAAGCAACTTTTGCCTTTCCAAAAACAAAGCCGACATTAACTTCGTCATCATCATTTCGTAAGTAGGCTACTGCAGCAATTGCCTTTTCAGCTGCGTCAGAATATACGTGAAGATCACGCACTCTGGCCTTGCTTAAATGGATTACCATTGGTCGTTTGATCCGGAGAGTTTCCAGAGCTTTCTGACTATCTCTCCATGCTATCCATTCTGATGTTATGTCTTCTGAAACTGTTTCGTCCCAGTCTACGGTTTCCGAAACTAGCTTTCTATGTATCAACTTTCCCTGGATTATTACGGGAGAGAGGAATCCCAGTGGATCAAAGATGCTATTGACTGTCGATAGTATCCCTCTTCTAGTTACTGGTTTTTCGTCGTCTGACAAAACGAACAGGAAGTTGTCTGTGTTCACGTCCCAGTTCAAACCAAGGCTTCGTTGCAGCGGTTTCTCATCTGCGTCAAGATCTAAATCTTTCAGATTAGATGCTAAGTCGGCTGACGGGAAACTTCCCATTACCTCGGGACTGTTAGATGCTTCTTTGTGAAGACGTAGGTTCCCGTATTTCTTTAGGGCGTCCTGCGTGTCTTTCATGACCTTGATAGCCTCTTCCGGTGTCGGTCATGAGGTCAAACCGTCGTCTACATAAAAGTCCCTGGTAACGAAGTTTATCACGTGACTTCCGTACTCTTGTTCTGCTGCCTTGGCTGTTTTTCTGAGTCCTAGTGTGGCTACGGCTAGGGATGGACTGTTCCCGAACACATGTACTCTCATCCTGTACTCAATCAGGTCCTTGTCAAAGTTGTTGTCTTCATGCCAGAAGAAACGAAGATAGTTCCGGTGATCTTCCCGCACTATGAAGCAGTGGAACATATGTTGTATATCACCGGTTATAGCAATCATTTCTCTCCGAAACCTGATAAGGACACCCAATAAACTATTAGTTAAGTCGGGTCCGGTAAGCATTACATCGTTGAGCGATACACCATCATGCTTTGCTGACGAGTCGAAGACGCCTCTGATCTGTTCGGGCTTCTTGGGGTGGTATACCCCGAACAATGGCAAATACCAACGTTCTTCATCTTGATGCAACGGAGGTGCAATCTCCGCATGGTTGTTACTTAGTATCTTATCCATGAACTCAAGGAAATGTTCCTTCTTTGTGGGGTTTCTGGCTAAGTTGATGTCCAACAATTTTGCCCTTCTGGCTGCTTGTGGCCTGTTATCAGGAAGAGGTTGTTTTGTAGGCTTGAACGGGAGTGGTGCCTCCCAATTCCCATCAGAGTTCCGTGTGAACTCTAGGTCTATTGTCTTCACGAAAATCTTATCTTCATGGGACATTGCGATCTTTTCGTCGTCTTTGGTCTGAACAAATATTTCTGGCTCATATGCTGAGATCGGGTCATCTTTAATTTCAAACCCACTCTGGCATGGTCTAAGTATAGAAGCTCTACCCGACGGTTGGAGGTGGGTCCTCATTACTTTCACTTCTCGGGGGATGTGTTGTTTGTCAAGACAGGTTTCGCCAATAATAGCCCATCCTAGTCTTAACTGCTGTGCGTACGGTGCCTTAATTGATCCATAAATGCTCCTTTTGATGTGGTGAGCTTCAATTAAGTCTCGACCGATGAGTAACATGATTTCACAGGCCTCATCAACTGGTAATATGTGACGTCTTAAACTTTTCAAGTGCGGATAAGCATCCACAATTTCTGGCGTCGGGATTTCGTCCCTATTATCTGGGATGTAATTGCATTCAACCAGTTTTGGCAGCTTCATTTCTGTATCTCCACTCATGGACCGTACAATAAAGCCGTCACCACGCCTTCCATACGTTGTCTGTTTGCCGGAACATGTAAACATTGTGTAGCTTTCCGCTTTATCTGCCACTTCAAAGATGTCAAAAAAGCTGGGTGAAGCTAGAGAACGATTGCTCTGTTCGTCGATTATGGCATATGTTTTGATGACTTTAGCCGGGTTGTCCCGATGGAAAACATTCACGAGCAAGATCTTTGCACAAGACTTCCCAGAGTAGTTCGACTTGCATATTTGGGTACATCTTGAGCTGACTTCTGTATCAAAGTCTTGATTCTCTGATTAACTACGGGTCTCCCCGCCATGCTGTTTTGGGGATCCTTTAGGTTTATCCGTAGCCCTTTTTGTATCAAGATACAAGGCGGTAGCGTGACTATCGCTGCCACACTCTCCACATTTTACACGGGAAGTACAATCTCGCTTTAGATGGCTGTCAGAGTCGCAACATTTAAAGCAAACATTGTGTTCTCTCAGGAGCTTTCTTCGTTCTTCAAGTGGCATTGCTTTAAAACCTCTACACTCATTCAATGAATGTTTTGTCTTATGAATGATGCAGCGTTCAAGTGTCGACTGACCGCTTTGATTAGCTTGAAACGTCTGTTTGTCTACATTCGTCTTGTGAACATTCACTTTGACACTGGGTGCGAGGGGTCTCCCAGCCGAACTCCTTCTTTGATTTGTAGCAGCTGGTTCTAAGTCATAGTTGAAAGCTAGATTGTTTTTAAATTCAACCATCTCCCTAATGAATGCGGAAAATTCCGTAAAGGGAGTGAACTCTACGTGATGTGTGGCCTGGTACTTTGACGACCTTGTCGACCATTTGTCCTGTAAACCATATGGCAATTTGTTCACAATGGGATTTATCCCCGACGTTGAATCGAAATAAGCAAGTTGATTCTGAAATCGAGGTTTCGATTTTGTATATTCGATCTCTGTCAAAATGTTTGACAACTGGAAAAGGCGTTTCGGTTCTTTATTCGTTATCTTTGGAAAGCTGTCTAATCTTTTCTTTAATGAATGTTCAACCATCACCGGAGAACCGTACCTGATGTCGAGCCTTTTCCACAGTGTATCTAAGCCTTTTGAGGGGTCATCGGCCGTCGAGTTGCGCAAACTCTGTGCGTCTTCTGAGGACTCCGGTCCAAGATATTGGACCAGTAGATCTAGTTTCCCTTCGCTGATATCTGGAGCTCATGGGCAACATACTCAAAATTTGCCCTCCACATATTATAAGACTCTGGTCTCTCGTTGAAGGTTGTCAAACTTTTCAAGAGTAGTTCCTTTCGCAGCATGAAGTTTGTCATAGCTGTAACTGAGCTGTCAGGCTGATGACCGGTTGACTGGCTTGGAAAACTGTACCCTTGTCCAATAGTATTAAAGGTCTGTTCTGGAGTTACTGGTGTTGCTGGTCTAAATTCGGGAGCCTCCCGATTCAAACGTGATTGTACGGGTTGATAACCGTGATCGTCATGTTGCTGATGCTGTGGATACGGCGTTGAAGTGACGCGTGGATATCCGTTATAGCCATGTTGGGTTTCCATATCTTGTTGTTTGCTAAACCTTACGGTAGTGGTCCTTACAGGAGTTGTTAATCCAACTTGCTGTTGGTCAGTGAGAGCACTCTGAGTTAATGTTTGAGTAACAGTTGTCACGGGATTACTCCCGGTAGTCCCATAGTTTTCGTCTGTCCCATCATGCCCGGGAGTGTTGTGTAAATGGGTATTTACAAAGTCTGCAACTCTTTTTAGCGGGTCTTCGGTTTCTTCCGGAAGCCCTTGTGATCTTCCGTTCTCGTCTTCGTCCCGCTCATATGCACGGGCCTCAGCGTCAAGCTTGGCAGCTTCCTTGTGCATCTCTAGTATCGTGAGTTCGGCTTCATACTGGGCTTGTCGTTCGGCCTCTTTCCGGGTCCTCTCGGCCTCTTGCCGAGTCCTCTCGGCCTCTGTTGAGCCCTCTCCTCCTCTCGTTGAGCTTTCCTTACGGTTTCTTGATGAACCACCAATGCCTTTTTCTGTTCAAATGAAATTATGGCCTTCGCAGCATCAGCTTTTGCTCGTGACCTTCTGGCCAAACTGGAAGCCTTGGATCCTTGCGAGTTAGTTTCGCTACGGTTGTATTTTGAACTCGATGATTTGCTATCTTGGGGTTGGCTTACATCCCGTAAAGTTGTTAAAGCTGTCTCATACATGCGGTGTCGGATTTCAACTACCGGTATAGCTACCCCAAGTTCTTGTCTGGCCATGTCTGTCCTCTGGGCACTCAGGAAGGCAAGATATTCGTCATTCAGTTTTTTATATCTTGCGTAAGCTTGAACAATGTTTTGCTCTAGCTCCAGTGCCCTAATCACCTCTGATGGTTAGTCTCCTGAATCAGGGTGTTGCACCTTGACCAAAGTAACTCTTGGTCTTGAGAGTACTTCTCCTTACTCTGAACGTAGGCTTCCTCGCCCTTCTCCGTAAGACTGCGTGTCCTAAATGCGGGAAGGCCCATCGTAGTTGGAACATCGTCATTTGTTTCTGGGCTGGTGCCCGATGGGAACGTGTCCTCAAAAGTTGGAGTGTCCTCGGTCCCCTGGGTTGGGGTATCCCCTTTTGCCTTATTGTCAGCGGCCGACATGCTTTCACAATTGTTGTGACGTGTAGTACGGGTGCTTCCCGAAGTCTCACTCGCTGGTAGGTTGTGATCTTTTCACTATGCTGCCCCTGGGCGACAGCTAGCTTAACCCCCAATCAAATGCTGAAACCAACTGAAATGTGTAAGTCGGGGCTGGGGCCGGCAGAACAATACACCAGTTCAGTACCAATATTTACTGGAAAATGTACGGTGAAAACTACAAATATAAAATAATACACAAATTTACAATGTAGCAAATTGAGATTGAATAACCGGGTTTAAACGGTAATAAATATATAAATTACATAATTAACAATTAAAGTTCATGTGTAGAATGATATTAGAAATCCAAGTTACTTTTTGATGGGAGAAATTAATAATGTCCGTGCAATACACAAATGAATTGGAAAGTCCGGTTACACCACAGGGGCCTGTAGCAATATTTACGGTAAGAGATGTATGAATATCGAGATAGTGGGCGGTCTACAATGTGGAATACACGAAAAGGGAATTAACAAGTTCTAGACCGCCATTTTTCAAATCGCCGAATTTTGCACTTTTTTCTGTATAGTTCTTGGGTATTTACGTCTTTCGCTCCCAAAACGAGTATATTTCAATAAAATCATTACCTTTTGGCACTGTCCAACGATTCCACGGACAAATTTGACACTTTTATCAGAAAATCTTTCAGAATTACAACATCCCGGAACGGAAGTTGGTGTGGTCATTCGGAAGTTCTTCAACGTCGCCTTCGAGACCAGGAGAAAGACTAGGTGAGTACCGAAAACAGTTCTGCAGTGAATGAATAAACTAGCGGGAAATTTATGAAAGTTGAAAAATCAGAAAGAAATTGAAATTCAATATGGAAACTGATAATTTCATAGTGACATAGTAATAATTCCTTAAAAAATTCAAAACCTACATACAAAGAAATTTTTACAACACTATTTCTTCCATAATTGACAAAAAAGACAACATGAAATGTGAAAACAATACTACACATTCCCTAGAAAAATGATATCTCATAGCTATAGATATCTTGTATATTAGCAAACTTTGATCACCTAAAAACAGGAACATGTACTGCAACAACAGATGTAGTGTTTGAAAAAGAAAGAATTAACTCTTTTTGAAAAAAGGGGGGGGGGGTAGTGGGTTACTAGTAAGCAAGGTATGGCAAAAAAAACAACAAGGAACATTTCAGTACTTTGCAATCTTGTATCCGGAATTCATGAAACACTGGGTAAAACTATTTGCAACACTAAAAGGCTCTTCGCAAGGACCAAAACTGTTTATACATCTTCCTTGTAAAACGCCATCTGCAGAAACTAAATTTACAGTGACTGACTTTCATTCATTTTCAGAAGCAGTGCCCTGTATGCATTTGATTTTGACAAAGTAAAAAGAGTATGAAAGTCATTGCATATTATTTACATGATGAAATTTTCAAATACCCTTGGTTCCATTTTGTATTGAAAACTGTCATTGGCAAGTACAAATTCACTGTAATGCCAAAAATTAAATTACTGCGTGCTTTCCTTTTTTGAGAAATCACTTTTTAACATGTTGGGATAAAAAAAGTAATGGCAAAATTAAGAAATATTTGTGGTTTCACCCCCCCCCCCTTGCCAGTGTTAAAAATAATTATACCTTACATAAAGACAGAATTAAAAAAAAATTGCCATTCCCATTGATATTTTGATGTCACTTGAACCCCATATATTCTATCACTTGGCCTATTAAAGAACAACACAGCTTGCGACAACAAAATTTGACCTCATACCCTGGTTTAAGTAGGCAAATGATACATATGTGATATGATTTGTATAATATAATAAAAGTATGAGGGGGAGTACAGGTACGTGTCTTTCCCTTTTCTCCCGCCCTATTACTCCTTTCTCTTATACCTTTTGTCCTTTCTCCTGTCCCATTGCTCCTTTCTCCCCTACCTTTCTCCTTTCTCAAAACCCCCTTTCCTGTCTTCCACACCTCTCTCCTGTTCTCCCTTTCATTTTCTTCTCTCCCTTCTCCCTTTTCTCCTTCCTGTATCACCTCTCATGCCCTGTTTTTTTTCTCCCACCTCCTACCCTGATCCCTTTCGACATTTACCGGCTGCCCCCCTCCCCGGCTTTGACAAGGAGAGCACTGCTGACAAGAGGAGATGGCTTCAACAATTCCATAATGAATATTAGTAGCTTTCAATCAGCTTAGAAATGTACAGACCAGAAATATAATTCATAAGCTTCTTGTATATGTGCCTTTATTTATTCATATTTGCAATGCTAATTCAAAAGATTGCAACTAGAGCTGTCACGAATATCGGCCAGTTATACCCCCCCCCGTCATTGAATCTTAAATCAACCTGGCAAGTGCAAATTTAGGTGTGTGTTTACACAATACATGTGTGAAAACAGTACAATTATGGACACAATACAAGTATGCACACTATGATAAATCCCCTTTTTTCCAGATAATATACAAAGTTCTAAACACCGATATGGCAATAACATTCTCAAAATTTGATGAATCAGTCTGAAAATAACAGGTGTATAGATTCATAAGTTGCTGCACATTATGACAAAATTTGTAAAAGACATTCTAAAGAGGGCCTGAGATTGCCTCCAGACAAAACTTTTCCATATATGTGCTTAAGTACAAGAATAGTGAAGTAACCGTAACTTGTTCAAAACTTAAGGAATCAAATCTGAAAATAAAAGGCGCACATGTTCATATGATACTGAGCATTCTGACAAAATTTGAAAAAGATATTCAGAAGAGTTTCCGAGATAAGCTTTGGACAAATTTTTCCATTATAAAATCCCAAATATGCTATAACTTTTTAAAAATCAATGAATCAATCTGAAAAAAGGAGATGCACAAGTTCTTATGGTTACTAAAATGCATACAAAATTTTATTGAGAAATATTGAAGGATTTGCGAGATAAATGTTTACGGACAGACGGACAAGTTGATTCCAATATAC
>MJUU01025122.1:224005-304541 GCA_002080025.1 Modiolus philippinarum
ATGGTTGTCCCCTTAGGCTAAAGTAAATTGTATTTTTACAATTTTTACAATTCAAGAAACTTGCAACTTTCATATCAGTACCTGGCAATATCGTGGATAGCATTAATTAAATCTGGTTCTTCTTGTCGATGGATTTCACTCAAAGTTACAATGTGGAAGTTTTTGAGAACTGGAGAAACAATGAGATATTCACCAGTATCTCCATAGTCATGGTTTGGAACAGGTGGCAACTGACCTAAATCTCCTGCAAGTATCACCTGGATTCCTCCCAGGGGGATATTATTTTGCTGCACTTACCTAAATAGAAAGTCAATTTGGTTGATGGTTTTACAACTCAACATCGAAACCTCATCAATGATCAAAACCTGTGCATCCAAAATATTTTCCTTGTTTCTCTTAAACTCGTCCTTGGTCATTACATTTTCAACCACCTCATCATCAGTGAATCTACCGTCAAGAATACCTGCAAACCGGTGAACTGTTGTGACGTTCAATTCATTTGTGGACGTCAGGTTTCCCTTCAAAACACTGGCAGCTTTGCCTGTGGAGGCAGTCAGATACACTTTCCTGTCATAAATCGATAGCCTTTCAACTATTTTACCAATTGTATATGTTTTCCCCGTACCAGGGGATCCATTAATGAAAGATTGTGTCCATTTTCAGAAAGATTCACAATTTCTGTCTGGTTATCGTCCATTTCGCGGACTTTACTTCGGAACATTCGGGATTGTTCCGTTCCATATGTACAGTCGCGAGAGAATCGAAAGATATTATTTAGCGCGGGACAGTTCAAATCCAACTTCCGGTCCGGGATGTTGTAATTCTGAAAGATTTTCTGATAAAAGTGTCAAATTTGTCCGTGGAATCGTTGGACAGTGCCAAAAGGTAATGATTTTATTGAAATATACTCATTTTGGGAGCGAAAGACGTAAATACCCAAGAAATATACAGCAAAAAGTGCAAAATTCGGCGATTTGAAAAATAGCGGTCTAGAACTTGTTAATTCCCTTTTCGTGTATTCCACATTGTAGACCGCCCACTATCTCGATATTCATACATCTCTTACCGTAAATATTGCTACAGGCCCCTGTGGTTACACCGCTCCATATAAAATTCACATTTTCTGGAACAATCGACAGATGATTAAAATAATAAAGTTATTATCCAAACATTTGAAGAGTTTGTATATATTTTACAAATGATGATTGAATACATACGATCGTGGTTTACCACAAACAGGAATGAGCTCCGTGGAACGCGTCCATGTGATTCCTTGTCTAGGCGTGAAAGGAAGTTTAAATCACTATGTATGGAACACCGTAGGAGGAATAACGATTGTTGTAGAAATAATCCGCTAAAATTCAATTGTTGTAGTAAACGAATATGACTGTGTAACTGATGGAAAAAGTCCCATGAAATAAATTAACAGAATAAATGTGCCAGGTTTGGCAGTACAAGATCTCAAAGCTAATTTAATGGATGCAAGCAGAGTATTTTGTCAATATCCCCTATTACGTAAAGAGTGTAAGTTACGTCCCAGCTTTTCTGGATTTTTCATCAGTCTCTGGCATTTTTAACAACATTACCGTAAAAACGAGGATAAGAAATGCCCTTAGTAATAAGCTGTTTACGAGTAACATGCCTTTTCGTCACAACTCGGAAGCTTTATCACACGCAAGTTAGACAAACATTGCATACGATATCCGGTCATATCAAATGAAATCAATGAAAATGTGAACAAATAATATTGCATATTATGAGTGTGAAGAATATTTTCAGTTGAAAAGTCTTTTATTGTAGAAGTATATGATAAAAACGTCATAACATGTCAGTTTTCATATTACGTCTTACATCAGCCCTCGGTCATAATATTATCCCTGTACCCTTACCGCTGTCGGTTGATATTGCGACCTTTGGCTGATAAAAGGTGTGTTAAGAAAATGCAATGTTATAAACTTTAATTATGCATACATCCAATTAGGGGCTAAACTCATACCCATCTGATAAACCTCTATCAGATCTGGTTTGCTGGTATCGGTAGTTTACTTCATGCAAAATACAACATATTGGAGCTCAGTTTATAATAGTTCATATTTATAAACTGATATCTGAGAAAAGTGTATAATTTAGATATCATCTGCATCAAATCTTTAAAAGTTATGCTAAATGCTATTATCATAGATTTCTTATCTATTATCAGGATATACTCATCTTATGTAAGATAAAAAATAAATTAGAAGCATAATAAACAGTAAATTTTTTGTTATATAACATTTATTAAAGAAAATTTCACTCACACTTATGGGCATTTTGACATTTTATTTCTCATGGGTGAGACATTAGTGTATATAAAATGTACATAGGTTTGTATGAGGGAGGTAACTCATTAGCGGTATAATCCAGATGGAACAAAGTATACGTGGATTACTAGTATCATAGTCCAAATAACAACAAACGAGAACACCAGAACACGAAAGACCAAATACTAATGCAGTTATGTTTGTAACGCTAATTTTGATTGGATGGCGTCAGAATTTTGAGGAGATAAAATCCACGATTTACCGTCGGAACAAATAGCAACGTAATGGCGCAGACCCATACCAAACTTCCTGTCATTTAAAAATTTATTTTGACTATGTTTTTTTTCGCATTTGCATTAGAATAGAGATAACCAAACTGTATTTTAGGATCTTTGGGGGGGGGGGGTAAATCTGAGATTTTACTGTCGCAAACACCCGTTTGCGACAGTAAAATCTACGATTTACCCCATCAGATCCTTAAATACAGTATGGTTATCTCTTAATTTAAGAAATTTGAAATATTTATAGATTTATGTGACTTTATATTATGCAAAGGCCAATTCAGCTCATAAAACTTAAAAGCGAAACTTTCCTGAACTAACATACTAAATATTTACCATGAACACATGCACACTCTAAATCTGAACAGGCGTATTTATAACCAAAAACATTTACAGAGATTCAAATCATTCTCGACAGAATCTGACTAACACGACAGAAACACCGAGCCGCAGTGCGACGAGAGAACTTCTTGATTGGTGTAACATTTGCATTTAATTTCTAAAGATGTGACTTAATTAGGTGCCTCGTTTAAGTCAATAACAAATTGACTACAGGAAGGTATACAAATACGTAAATAAGTCACTTAATCGAGTCGCACATATAGACACAAAAAAGGATATGCTAGCGTCGCACTTCGGCCCCAGTAATAAAACTATTTATTATATACGTAGCGAAGGAATGTTCTGTTTTTGCATATGTAATATACCCAGAAGTTAACAGTCCATATCATATACCCAGTCTGATAAGGCCATATCAGACCGCCTCATTCTGAAATATCCATTTCAGCCCGGTGATATGGCTATTTCAGCCCGGGTGTGTTGACAATTCCTAATTGGAAGTATATAATAATTTAACAGATTAAGCCATGGCCTTTTCCATATCGGCACGGTTATTATCCCGAGACCCCCATATCAGTCCAAGGCGCCAATCGAGGGCTGATATGGGTCGAGGGTCGAGGGTTGATAACCGTGCTGATATGGAAAAGGCCATGTATTAATCTCTATATATAAAACTATATGTCGGCCTTATATTGACCATTAGAGTGTTGAAGGAATTTAGGACAATAATATACATATTTTGACCGATTCAATTGAGAAAGCACAGACAGAGGCTGCTCGAGTCTGAGCTTGGGCATACGACTGTGGTCTCATTAAATGATTTATATTTAGAAACTGGTTGGCATATAGTAACGAAATGTCAGGAAATGCATAGACTGATTTGTTATTTAAAAAATAAAAAGTCAGATCTATTTTTGAACTTAAAATACTTTGGTCCTCGTGCTGTCGGAAGTATGCATGAAATTATTCTTTAATTATCCCTGTTTGGGCAAGAACTACATTGTATGTTGTATTTTGATAGTTTCGTTTGTTTGTGTTGCCGACTACAGTACGCTCTGGTCATGATTAAGTCTTCCTTCTCAATTTATTCATTTAAATTTGAAACCCCGTATAATTACAACCCGAAAATGGCTTGGTCAAATTTAACATTCGAGAGTAATAACAAAATACCGAAGTTATACTGCGAATTTAGTTTCTACATAATATGCACATTTCGACAACTAATGTTATATGTCATATATTTATTTCAATAGGTCAAGAATCCAGTCACTCAGTCTTACTGGTATCTGAGGCGATTGTTTCCGCCTTCAATTATTCATGAGTTCCTTTCTCCAAAGTCCCATATTGTTTGAGCATTGATATATCGTGCTTATT
Source organism: Modiolus philippinarum (assembly GCA_002080025.1). Lineage (NCBI taxonomy): Eukaryota > Metazoa > Mollusca > Bivalvia > Mytilida > Modiolidae > Modiolus > Modiolus philippinarum. The sequence goes on from MJUU01025122.1 coordinate 228,300, forward strand.
TTGAAAACAAAGATAATTAATCCCTATGTAGTTTTTCATTCCTGTTATCTGATTGGTTAATACAAGAATTTTCAAGATATAGATTTCACATTTGACATTCCTGAAATTGAAATGATTCCTGTGCGTTTGTTCATGAATAAACTGGAGGCAGTACACATCGCTTCAACTTCTGTGTTTGATTGTAAACGGTCAGCCCTGGTGACAAGTGTTGAATGTGAACAACAAAGTCTTACACAAGCAAGAGGAAAGTAACAAGTGTCCTATTACGAAAATGAGACAGACATATTCAAGAAGCAAATTTCGATGAGCGTCGGTGAAGACGACAATACCCATGCCACACACAATTCATCTCCAATACAAAAGACATTGCCACCAAAAACCTTCCATAAAGTTTGAATTCGTAAAATCCTCAATCGTTGCGAATTTGCAAATCGGCTGTTTGGCATCTGACAAATGCCCAGAGCTGGAAATATTAAATTATAAATGACACCAAGAACATTTTCCAGATGTTTAGCCTTGAAATTTCAGAATACGTCATTCAAATAAGATGATAGTAATGTGTAAATATCCGCACAATGATCCATTTGATTCGGCGGTGCCTTTGAATGTCCTATGGAATACAGAAAATTCTGTCTTACAAGAGTCGATTTGCCATCTCCGAAACCGAATACAAAAGTGATGGATTATTACATTTTTGATAGGTAACAAGCCGTCTGCTCGGCTGTTCCTAAATAGGTGCATTCAACAGAAAACAACTTAAACATCAATCTTACGCTATCCGTAAATCTTCAGTAAATTACAAATATCATTTCCCCTTTCCTCGTTCTTGCTTCGGTATTCGTTTGCCGATGTATTCCCTTTGACTGTCAGTCGGAAACCTCGTTTGTCGGTGCCATATTGGCCTAGTAAAATGACATGAACTTTTGGATTTGATAAAAAAAAATCGGTCATGCCAAATGAATTTTAATTTGGATAAAATGAATAATTTTAGATATAATAATAAAATCTCCGGTTTTATTTAAAATCCAGACGAAAATAAATGAATTATTGTCTATTATACAATGGGACAATATTCCAGGTGGCGTAGTATTCCCATTCGTCCTTCTGGTGTTGATTTCAATGATAATAGACTTTATTCGGCTTATGGTATTAGGATTTACCAGACTTCTTTTAAATACGTCACAGTATAGAAAACGTCACGTCATAGAGCCTAAGACGTCATGAAGTTGGTCACATGGGGCGGACATGTTTGTGACGTAGGGCGGACAAACAAACCTGGTGAATCTGAATACCAGAACTCGGATATGGTCTATTAATGAACTAATTATTAATTAACTGAGCATTGTAAATATGTGCAACTACATAAGAATGGACACAAATATTAGTTCACTCACTTTGCGACCATCAAATCCCTAATTGATACGTCCAAATCTTCAAATACAATACAATTATCGTCCAAGTTAGAGTGATCCTTGAATTATACTTAACATAGGGGATATTCGGTAAATGAACTCGCAATTGTCGAATGTGATTAGGTAAATTTATGTATGGGTCTTCCGACCTTATAATTACATTATTGTATCTTCGAAGACTTTAATGTTAGGCTGAAAGTTTGTAATGATGTTTTCGAGGTATGCAACTTTCGGAAAATATTTGGTCTCATACCTGTTAAACTCAAGAGAAATCGTCCAGACATATTTGAATATAAGGAAATTCAGTTGAAAATGTTAAAGATTTGAATTGGTGGTTTTTAACCTTTAAAATTCAAATGATTTCGAAGTTAGCGCTAACTCTTTTAAAAAATAATACTTTGTGACATTATTGCACTGTAAAAATTGTGTTTAGGCTCTGAACACCATGTGAAACATGTTTAGCCTAAACATGTTTAGGAAAATGTTTAAATTCTATACACATGATTTCTAAACATGTTAATTTCCTAACCACGTTTAGACTGAGAACATGTAACACTTTACATGTTTAGAGTTAGAACATGTAACATTTTACATGTTGAGGGTTAGAACACATAAAACTTTCGCGCCAATGGTATCATTTTACACAAAGGAATAAGGGTGGTCAGCCATTTTCTTTGAAAAATAATGTAAACAAGTAGGGGAACTTAAGTTTATTTTACAGATATCAGAATGGAATACGGAAATATTTATAGCGAAATACTTAGTTTAGGTAAGTGGCAATTAGAAAATTTAATATTTTTGTTTTTTAAATGATTTTTTACATATATACGCTGCTCAAGTTATATTTTTTGAAAAAAGGGGGAGGCCAATATACATTTTGGATCATTCTCGGTTTGATGCTCTTTATATCTACCGATGTTTATATCATATGTGACGTGAATGTATCTGTTAATTTAAATTGTATTTTCATGTAAATTTTATTTATGATTTTTAATTTTAGATATGTATGCAATTAAATTTTAAAGCATCATAAGGTTCCATGATGACCATTGTTCTTAAACTTCTGTTTTGAATTACTCTTTTTTGCTTTCAGGTATTGTTCTTAGACTGTCTGTTTCCAAGTAGAAGCTGTAAAAAAGCCAACTTTGTGCGAGATCCAATCTTATCAAACACTACGATGGAGCAAAGATTGATAATATTCTAGAATCTGTTTGAAACAATAGTTCGTGCAGTTTTGCTTCACCAACATGTTCTTTATCACTTTACGGAAGTTATAAAGGATTCTGAATCTCAAGCATGAACATTTCCAATTTGATACGCAGCTTCTTATTAAAATTCAGAAATAACAGTAGGACTGGCATTAAAGATTGTATTCCACTATATTATCATAACTTAACTAATAACGAATTTTCATTGGCCAAGACTGTCACACGTGACTGTCAACAAAGCTGAACGTCGTGTCCAAATATCATATTCCCCTCATTCGAAATTCTCTAGATTTTACAAGAGTTTATATCATATAAATATTAGTGAGTGAATTCCTTAAGATAAGTGAAGAGGTATTCCGAGTTAAAGAACAGCTCATTGTCGCCTAACCAGGAGTATTTGCTGAATAATAAGGTCTCAACAGAACAGTTTCAATTAGTTTATTTGTGTTGTCATGTCAATTTCAAAAATCAATAAAACAAATTCATTTCAGCAAGATAATCCCTTTCTAACTGTAGTGTACTTTTAGTTCTTGAGTCCTTATTACTCCATTATATTTCAATCGATGAATGCAGTGGTCCTCCAATACAGGGGCATTCAGGTGGAGCTCCAGGAAAAAAATATTCAAGACGAGTTTTTGCCAGTTTTGTTAACTTTTGCCTGAATTCTTCAAGATCATGAAAAAAAAAAATCAGAAATGATGGAGGCAGAACCCCTTCTGGATACAACCCGGCATTGATTTGTACATATTCAACTTAGTGGTGGAATAAAATATTTATTTCCCATGCATGGTGGAGATATGAAGATTTGTTTACTCTCGGGGAATCATATTTCCCTCAGGCGAAGCCTTCGAGAAATATGATTCCCTCGGGTAAACAAATCTTCATATCTCCCACATGCATGGGAAATAAATGTATAGTATTTTACGTTAGCGAGGACGTTTGTTTGATATTCCGTGAGCTAGCATGTTGGCCTTTCGTGGGCTATACTGTTGGACATTCCTTGAGCTATATTAATGGACATTCCGTGACCTATATTGTTGGATATAAATATAAGTAATATTTGTAATAAATATATTCGATTTGCATTATTTCATAATGCTTCCAAACTATAATTATCTACTTACAATAAAAAACAGGGACCACGCAAATGATTATGAAAATCTAGTGCTGTATTAAATATTGTGCTAGGATATGAGATGTTCTGAAGAAATAAGGTTTATATTGTTGGTTTTCATCTTGAAGTAATGGGTTTGATTTAATCAAATTAAATTCTTGGCTTTTAAGATGAGATGCTGAGGCTTGTTTTCTTTTTTCATTTTGTCATTTTGTGCAGTCAGTTTTCAGGCAGTGTAAATATTTCTGTATTTAGAAGTCTTATGAGCTTTAATCAGCACCAATGTCTAAATATTCAAGACTAACATATAAAATCCAGGATCTCCAACAAACTCTTCAAAACTTATAAGATTTATGATAAATGACATGAACACAGTGTCTAAACATGTTTACAAGCTAAACACATAAAACCTAAACATGATTAGACTGTAAACATTTTCCTAAACATGTTTAGATACTAAACATGTTTAGGTTCAGAACATGTTTAATACTGTTGCAAGAATGGTGTTTAGGAAAACGTTTAGGCCCTAAATACATTTTTTACAGTGTGGCTTTTTACTCACCATTTTGTTTGGAAAGTATAATCCACGGTGATGCAAAAGTAGTTTTTTTTTTATTTTTTATTTCATTTACGAATTAATACATTGTACAATTCTGTATCTTGTTACAGATGCCAGTATTAGACCATACTGTATTAGAAGGATACAAGCAGCAATGTCTTGCACATCTACAGTTGTCTTTAATTGCAGCAGGTTATGTTTGGATGGATGAAACCAGAATACAAAATGATGTTAGTCACTTAACGTTTTATTAATTCGGGTGTCAAAATATATTATTTATCTTTTGTTATTCTTTTTTCAAACATTTGTATCCACAGTTCAAACGTAGTACAGAACACTTCGTAAAGTATATTGTACAAAATAAAATTAAAACTACAATTATTTTTGATAAAAGGAGTTGAATTTGACCTCTCCCTTTGATAATCATGATGGCATTCGTGTTCCACAATTTTCACCGAAATCTGTCTTTTCATATTTATAAAGTAACTGAAAAGGGTATTTTTAGTTTCCTGCGGCAGGGAAAAATGATGTGTATGATATTTTTTCTACACAACATTAACAGAATACTATTAAATCGTCCAACCATATATCTTGAAGGATATATCATTCCCTTCCCCGCTGACGAATCATTCCTTTGGCAATTTTATTTGTAATATGGCCCAAACTTAAGTATTGGGGAGTAAAAAATTTTATTACGAAATCTTAATAAATGCAATCGCAGACAAAGGAAGTGACTCCACTTGAAAAGTGTTATTCTGGTGCACTTCAAGTTACATTAAGAAGCCCATTCACTCCTTAGGAGACATGAATGTTCAAACTATGTAATTTTGAATAGAGCAATTTTTACGTTCAATTTTCTTCAGTTTAAAATATCTAAACACGTGTCATCTTTTGCCTAATGCACGCATTTTATCAATATTTGTTTGTGTGCATAGTTGTTTTACCTATTTCATGACGGTCAGTTTTAGTGATTGTGGAAGCCGGAGTACCCGGAGAGAACCACCGACCTTCGGCAGGTAACTGACATACCTCATCACGTATGGTTGCATCCTTTTGTGATTTACGAATTACCTAAACCACTATGCCACCAGGTCCCTAGGGATTTTATTTGTAATTATAACATATTATATTTGCAATTTTAAGCCTCAATGTCACCAAGAACAGCAATATTCATAATAGGATTAAACACCGTTTTAAAAAAATTATTGGAGTATAAACGGGACCAAGTCACTCACAAACAAATAAAAGTCCGAAGGACTTGATATGTTTGTGAGTGACTTGGTCCCGTTCATACTCCCATAAATTCCTTTCAAACGGTGTTGAATCCTTATAAATGATAATGTGTTGGTAAGGCGAGCTGCAAAGGTAGAATATGTGATTCCGAATGCCAACAGTGATGAAAATCATCTTTTTAAACCTGTTAACATCGGAAAATCCAGCAAGGTCTACGGCTGGATTTGAACCCCTGCTTTGTTGTCATTTATGGCAACACCGCCTGCAATCCTTATAATTCTTTTAATTTGATGATAAGTAATTAAATTATTACTTTTATAATGCCAATCACACATTTTTGTTCTATTTGATTCACTCGAAGTATGAATTTATAAGGTGAACTTAAATGTAGTTCGGTCAACGTCGTCTATCGAAAAATAAACGACTTCAGAAATTGCAATCGGAAGTAAATTCAACCAATCATATCAGCGTATTTCCTAGTATGCAAATCATATAAGAATTATTTTTGAATACTAATTGCAAATGGTATTGAAGCAAGTGATTTTATCGCACAAGCAAACGCGCGTGCACCACACATAATCAGCGTGATGAAGATCTGTCGAATAGCGATTTGCAGTGAAAGTATAATCGTTTTGTATAATTAATTTTATAGATACTAATATTTTTCCTTTTTAATAAATTGTCTCAGCAATCTGTTGGGGGATCTTGGAACAATCATTTTCAAAGGACTAGTACTGATAATTAATCTGTAGTTTTGATGTAGAAAAGTGTATTTTGCGCATGTGCAAGTTGACCTTAACTGTATCTTCAAGGCGTTATATAAGAACATTTAGGGACCGACCATTTAACTTGAAGGGGGGGGGGGGGGGGGGNGGGGGGGGGCTATGGTTTTTTTCTAAAAAAATATTTTGGATCTGATTTTATGTGAAAAAAATATTTTGGCTGCCAAAATGATGAAAAAAAATTTTCTGAATGAGGCTTTCTGCCCAAAAAATTAATGTTAATTTTGAAAAAAACATATTTTATTGATACGCGTGCAAAAAATAAATAATTTGTTTCGCGCGAAGCGCGAAAAAAATTTCCTGTCCAGAAAAAAAAACCATAACCCCCCCCCCCTTTCAGGTTAAATGGTCGGTCCCTTAGTACGTTCGTGAAAATAAATCAAAGACGAAAGATTTTGCATTTGATAGAGCATGAAAAGAATAACAATTGGTAATAATCTTCATTTATTGGAGGATTAAATGAAATTGATTTGTATTATGTTTACATGTTGGTGTTTCAACCCCCATATTAATATTTTAATCAGGTGGGTCTCATCAGTTGTCAGCGATTCACTTTTCTATATTTCGTTAATACATTTTACTTCTTAATATTTCAACTTGCACCATTTTGTAAATACAATTGCCGAGTCCTATCTCAATACTGACACACTCAAAAGTATTCTCTGACAATGATACCTTTTAATACACTTTTGAATGTATATTTCCTTATTCAATAGCGTTTTTACACATAATACTGGTTGCTAGATTTTCAAGTTCTGGCTTTTAGCCCTCTTTTAACGCAGTTTCAAAATGATCTTGATCTCCAGTTATAGCTATGTGTTTAAACCTTGTTCAAGAGGAAGTACTTGTAATTTTTGTATAGAAGAAAGAGACTCCTTCATTCAATATCTATGGAATTGTCCTAATTGAAAACAATTATGGGACCTTTTAAATTTATCGGTAAATTGTATGAATTTTCTTTGATCTAAGTGCCTGGTATTCTCAGTATCACTGAACAGGCCGTGATATATAAAATAACGGGTCACTGTCAAGACGTCACGTGCGCGTTGTTCATATGCGTCATACGTTGAACAGATGACAAATGCGTATTTATTATTGCAATTAAGAATGCATTTACCGTTCTAAGACATAGAGACCGACAAAAGAAATATAGGACATTTTGTTTTTGATGGGGACTTTATCACGGCGTAACGCATCAAGCTCGCCCTAACGGGCTTGCTTTATACTGGCCATGATAAAGTCCATACCAAAACAAAATGTCCTATATTCCATATGTATTGGTATCTAATTATCAAATGAATTGGTCCCTAAGATGATCTTTATAAAGATTTTCAAGATGACAGACGACAAAAAAAAAAAAATAAAAAAATAAATAAATAAATGAAAATAAAAAAAAAAATAGAAAAAAACATCATTTAGAATTTTGCCTGACTATAAATGTTATGACTTTTTTACAATTCAACAACGGCTACGTTAAGAAAAGACGTCCGTGCCAAGCGATTACTATGTCCGGGGCCGTCAATCTTGATTTGACGGTAAAAAATATCCGTTTATAGGCTCCACTACGCGTCGCCTGTAAACTGCATAGTTGACCATCAAATATACGATTGACATCCCGGCCATTCAAATAAACTACTGTTATTGCTTAATTGAATAGATCAGAATCCTTATTATACACATGTCTATAGCTAAGAAAAGTTATCTTGGTACTACTGATCCTCCGATGGATCTAAATAACTCGAAAGCTCTGAATATCTACACACCGCAAAAATTCGTAGTCACTCAAAGTGCTGCATAAAAAATCAATTTTTATGCCTTATTGGAAAATAAGAACTACTAATTCGATCGACGCGAGCAGATAGTAAACAAAAATGAAAAAAATCATAGGTTACGCCATAATCATGTGATATTGATCGAAAAGGGTGATCAAACGACTGTTGCATAGAAATTTTTAATTAACATGCTTTATAGGCCCTTTCGAAAAATCTTTTGGTCCGCTTTTCGGTTTTCGTATTTAAGAAATAGATTATTGCAAGCGGGCTCTATGCGAATTAGAACATGGGTAGACCTTATATTTGTCATTATTATGCTTCCTGTAAGAAACTGCATTAGTAGTGTCTGATATACTATTTTGGCATAGCATACGTACAGCCATGCACTATGCCTGTCACGTGACTTTGAAGGCGGAGCTACAGTACTGTCAATCAAATAGTGATGACAGATCTACTGTCACAGAAATCAACCTTAATTTGGTAATATTTCTTATAAAATAAAGTTTTTACCCCACTTGTGACCATTCATTTTACTTATCTCTTCATTTTATATCATGAAATAAATGAATTTTTGAGATTTGCCATAAAAAGTTATTTTTCAAATTTCCATGACAACATGTATTTGAAATAAAGAAATTTTAAACTGACAGTAACTAAATGAAAAGAACAGCTATTTATTGACTTGGAAATTGAAATAAAATGATGAAAATAAATGACACAGTCAGCATAATAAATGATAATAACATTGTGTTTAGCAATGACTATGCCAAAATAGTGGTCAGGGTTGAATACACATAGTGCACTCCCCTTCGGGTCGTGCACTATGACCTCAACCCTGACCACTATTTTGGCATAGTCATTGCTAAACACAATGTTATTATCATAATATTTTATACCGAGCGATAGCGAGGTATAAAATGAAGACAAATATAAGGTCTGACCATGTTCTAATTCGCATAGAGCCCAATTGCAATAATCTATTTCGATTCTAATATATTTAACAAGAGTTTTGAACATTCGAAGCGGCTCTTAAAGAGCGATATTTGGTTTTACACTAGAATTGAAATATTTTTGAAAACTGCATATAAACATAGAGAAATTGATATCCGTTGTTTGATTAGTAAAAGTGGCTCATGAGCTTATTTAGCACAAATAATCTGTTATAAGACATATAAAATACGGATATTTTAAAATCGAAGCTGGTGTAAGTGTGAACTGGACCGGTTGTATTTCTGATTTATATGACTGTTTAGTTATGTTATATTTGAAGCACAAAAAGAAAAGGAAAGGAATAAAACTAATGTTTATAATTTTATTAAAATTAAAAGTTTTATATTTAAATCGTAGAGCATGATGTGCAACGTAGATAAGATTTCATAACAACAACACACTCGTTGCTAGGTTACGGTTATGTCAATTTCAGTTCCGAGTCTTAAATTTAGTAACCGTTGTAAATTTCTACCATTGTCATCATTTGATAAGGATTTTAGGGTGATTCATTGTTTAAAAACTTTTATTTACACAAAATAAAATGAATATTGAGATAATAAGATGTGAAATTGTACTTTAAGAATGCCCTTTTAAAAAAAAAATATACGCATGTGCTAAACATATTGTTGGAATTAGAACATAGCTTTGTTTCCAAAGCGGAAGAAGAGACTCATATTAGAATTAAATACAACGAAACAGTTCCGGCTATCAGTGTTGTTCATGCTGACCACAGTTCATAATACTGCTCGTATTGAGATTACTTGGTCATCGTTTATCGTGACACTTTTGTCAGTATTAAAATGTATACAGTATTCATGTTGTGTATTGTTAGCCAACTGTACGAGTGATAACTGAAAGCGAAGCGTGTTTGTACCCCCAGTTGATGGAAGAGTAATAATCAAAGAAAAGATAACAACACTTTCGATAAAAACGAACAAAAAGTACAATATATTCCAGAAAACGTGAAAATAATAAAATGGAGGGATATGTTTGTCTATACATTTGCTATAAATAGCCAATACATATAACACAAGTAAACAAATACTGATACTTGTTGTTGTTGTCTTCTTACCAAGCTATCTTTGACAAATAACAGTCATCCTGATTTTTTTTTTTATAGAAACAACGTCGTAAATACTGTAAAATTTAAATACTGTATGTAATTATCAATTTTATATAGCAACACCGTTGCAATAAGACTCATAAAAACATAGTTTGAAAGAAAATTACGCATAATACTCATGCATGCAGCTAAAATTCAAAATGACGTTAAGGGCATATCCAAAAGTTTCTTGTTATATTGTCGTTTTTACTTTTTTTTGATATATTGTGAATCAAGTACCGAGGATTCCAAAAATGACAAGAAAATAATGGGTCACCGATCTTGTTTCCATGGGAATCGAGGTTAGAAATTGGTTATTTTTGCGTTTTTAAAAGAAAAATAAAGTTCTAGTTTGAAAAATAATGGATAAAATGTTTTCAATCTAATCGATACCAAAGTGACAGAAAAACAAAGTCAAGGTTTTAAAGATTTACAGAGAAAATAGTGTTTTATGAGAAAGCATGTTCTATTCTTCTAAATCGATGAATATGTAGCCCTTTTAACGGTAAAAGTGGCATAAAATATCCCCATTACAAACTCAAGTTTACAATATTTTACAGACTTCTCATATTGTTGATTTTATGAAATTTTGATATCATGTACTTCTAATACTGTGCTACTAAAAAATCTCAAAAACCACATAGGTCACCGAATTCGTTTCTGAATAAATCATTAAAATATGCAACGTTTAACAAATATCCCATCGGTAACACCCATAAAGTCCGCCAAACTTGAAGGTACAAATTACCTTTCCCTCGGAAACAATGGGAATTACTTTGTGACGTTACATTTATCAACATCATATTCCCGGAAAACATTGCCTTCTTTTGTGTTTGCTATTATCTCGCCTGAAACTATTGGATATGCCCTTAATAGGCATGTCCATCAAGTGACATATCTCGCATGGTTTTATCATTTCTGTAACCTTCGGATTTCGAGGCAAAAAAAGAGATGCAAATAGTCAGGAACAAAATGAATGGATAATGAGCCACAGGGTTGATAATCTTTATAATCATTTTAAATTTTATTGAAGTAGTTTTGGGTTATTTGTAACAGTGACGGATCCAGACATTCTGCTTAGGGGGACCCGAGCCATAATTTTCCAAAAAGGGGGGCGGAACCCAATTTTCCGATAAACATTTCGGCATTTTAAATATTTTCCAACCTAAGCCCCCTAAATCCGCCACTGTGTAATTTATCAACTTAAAGAATGTAAGCATATTTTAATGCACGTTGCAGGTGTTACCTATGTGTGTTGCCGTACCTTTATTCCGGATTTCAGAAAACCTTGGACTATTGCCAATTTTTAGTTTTGCTGATGGTGCTTTGTGCAATTGGAAATTAAACGACCCTGAAAGGTACTCCTTTTCGAAAATTGACACAAAACCGTTTAAAAGTGTTATCAAGCAGGTCCAGAACTCATCAAAAGTTACTGCTACCTTGGAACATTCATCACTGTAGGGAAGCACATTGAGAGTTTGCCTCTTTTCAAAACAACTTGAAAATTATAACCTAACGTGGTACAGTGGTTGTTAGATAGTGCCTCTAAAAATGAAATCCAACATATCATCACTACATCAACAACTACTGATATCGCGGAACAATGTAGTTTAACATCAGGGTTGATACTGAAAACACATAAGCTTGATCAATAATCATAATCAGCCAAAGATAACTGTTTTCAAAAATCGTTCAACTAGTTCATTTCTCATGCAAGATGTCTGACAGGAAAAGGAACAGATGTAGTTTAACATTTGACCTAATATATCAAAGCCCTACAAACATTTCGATGTAGGACTCAACAAACAAAAACAAGCAGATTTGTTTTTTACAATAACAACAATATTGAAAATAATTTAAATATGTTGATTGATGAATACAACATACAAGTATACGGATGCAGCATTTGTATGTCGATTTTAATACAATCACTCCAGGAGTTATTGGCGTTATGTCTGTTATCTGTTTATAATATTTTGGATGATTTTCGCATTTCAAACACATATTAAGTAAGGGATATTACAAACGCTATTTTTTTTTCTCTACTTCATGTTTGGTATACTCTCTTTAAATTTTGTCGATTGTAAACGTCCTTTTATCTTCGAATTATCTGCAATGTCAATGTCTGCCTTCAGTATAAAAGTACAACGAATACATAGCAAAGTTTCATTAACCAAAACAGTAGCTCAAAAGCTAAACCATCTGAAAAGAATGGTTAATTTGCAGCTAAAATAATAATAATAATAATAATAATAACAATAATAACAATACTAATAATGACAATAACAACAAAAAGACCAAAAAAGACAAATACAAAAAACTTGCATCGTTTTAAATTTTAAAATGTGAATGAAAATTTAATCATGTACAAACCGATATTAAAGTTTCCTAATCCGTTATAATATAGAACTCTGAGAAATAACATGAACATGCTTACATGAACTCCATAGGTAGAGATGCCTGATGCGTCAACAGAGCAAGAATCTCCTGATATTCTTACAAAAACCGTCATTTAGGAAATAACATGCCCAAAATAAAATAAGTTAATTTCAATAGTTAAGTAAGCGAAAACCGAACCGTCAGTCAAAAAAGAATTACCAAAAACAAAGGCGTTATCTGAAAAACAAAGATACATAGACAGCACATAGGTACGACACAGAAAAGAGAAAAGAAACACACATACAAAGATGAACAACACTGACCCATATTAAAACCAAAGGTGAGATCAGGTGTACCGTAGAGTAAGCATCTGCTGCTTCTTGTAAGACACAAAGTGTGTTGAACGTGTCAAATTCAGTAGTAAAAGTCAAATCCAGTAGAGGACACAAATACGTTAAGCTTTTAAAGTAAAAGAATTGTTGTCATATGTTATTAAGATTAGATAATTAAAGTGCTGGTTCGAACCTACATTTAATGCTAGCACGTCAGAAACAATTTGCCAGACTGCTGCATAATACTGGTTAACCAACTAGTGATGGCGACTGCAGTAATCTCGAAGTGTCAATTTCAAGATTCCCTTCTAAATTACCTTTTAAGTAATAAATAGCTCTTGATGAATTGAAGCCTTGCATAGGGAAGATGTTCATCATATCGTGTGAGCTGAGATACATAGCCACTGCATGGGAATGCTACTACTCAGGTATGAGAAATTCACATCGGTTTTTTAATCATTGCATTGTTATAAATTCTAGTTTTTATCTGTTCATCTTTGTCAAATAAGAGGACCAAATTAGATGTTGATATACAATAAAACAAAATGAAAAGCAATAATTACAAAAACAGTATAAATGCTACACTCACAAGGGTTATTTTTTATCAAATATTCTATCTACACTTCTACACTATTAGTTGAACAAATGAGCACTGCACAACGTTTACAGTAATATGTATTTTACTTTTCAGACCACCTGTTCTTGAGTAAGTAATGCAAGTATCTCGTCTTAGTTTTTATATTTTGAGTTTTCAGTGTCTTTCATTGACTTAATGCAAAGTCTTTCATTTAGCAGAGTTCGCATAACAAATAAAGTGAAACTCAATTGACTACAGTAGTTTCCGGCTATATCGTTTCATAAACAGTCTTTTAAAACAAATTCAGTAATATTGGTCGAAGAAAAGTTACTTTTCTTAGCGATGGTAAGAGTTTTGTGAATGCTTTTTGACAATCCCAAATACATGAGCTAAAGACATTGATCTCACGTTGTTCGATATATAGCAATTAATAACACTCAAACCGGTGCTAGGGAGTGGTCTTGAAATTTCTATGAGGGTAAGCATGATCTGTGGCACCCGTCACACTGCAAGTTAAAAGTCCGCTTTTGTCACAGTCGGTGTTCGTCAGTCCGGTATCAACTCTGTATATAAATGAAGGAAAACAATGAAAACATTGTTCAATTGCTTGGATGTATCATGTCTAAGAAGACTTTGTATCATGTGCATTTACTCCATATCCTTTCATTCTTTATTTTAAATTACAAAATACCGTAGACTCTGTTAAATAAGTTTCTGTAGAAGCGTGCAATTTCGTCAACTTATCATATTTCCTAAGTATACTTAGATTATATAATTTTCGTCAAGAATACCGCTTATGTGCACGCTAGGGGCCTTCGTGATCTCGCTTGAGGGGTTGAATATTGCTCACCCCTGGTTGAAGACCCTCAGGCGACATCAAAATGTAGCGGGAATAAAAGCCCTGTTCTTGATAAACTGGAGTTTTCTATGTATGGTGTGCGTTTTTGTCACATGTACATTCACTCCATATCCTCTCATTTTAATATATACCGTAAGAGTGTTGTTCCATAACGAAATTAATTTCAAAAGCAAACTGTAATTTCTTAACAAATAAGAAATAGTGATTTCATGCATTTTTTTTCAATTAATTCTAACAAAGCAAATATATTTATTGTGTTAAACATTTTGCTATAATTAATCTACACTTTACAATATAGAATTCATCGAAAAAATCTTTAGAATCTTAGCATTGCGGACGGTTTTTTTCTGACGTTTTTATGTCTGCTTTATATGATAAGTCAACAATATAATTGAAAAATTGATAATGAAGCAACTCATCTATTCCTTAAACTGATAACAATGCCATTAAAAGTCAGTCTGGCAGTTTTAAGCATACCATGCTACGAGCTTCGGTTACATTCAAAAGATCTTCTCCTCTGAAACAACAGACCAAATAGCATCCAAACTTATTCACACTATTGCTTGAGCGGTCCCCTCTTAGAAATATATCTTGCAAGTCCTCACTTCATCCAAGATGACCTCCAGCTTGATACTTAGTAACATTGAACCCTTTTGGAAAGCACATTCAAGATCGTCCCTGAAACTATTGGGCCAATTGAAACTTAACTTGGTCAAAACATCCTTTAAAAAGTGTCTCGCAAGTCCGCATCACATTCAAGATGGCCGCAAGCGGGGAACATAGTTTAACATTGAACCCTACGTGAAAGGATTAAAAAATCTTCGCCTCTGAAACAAGACAGCCAATTGAATCGAAACTCGGCCACCATAGTTCTTGGTTGTTCTATTTTGAAATATGTCTGACAAGTCCACACTTCATCCAAGGTGGCCAACAGAGGGGAACTTTCAAATGTATTTAACATTTTACCCTGTCGGAAATCACATTCAAATTCCTCTGAAACTACTTAGTAAATAGGAACCAAAATTGGACACAATAGTCCCTAGTTAGCTTCCTTTGTAAAAATGTGTCCGGCAAGTCCGCATCACATACAAGGTGGCTGCAAACGGTAAACATAGTTTAACATTAGACCCTATTCAAAAATCTCCTCTCCTTTGAAACAACAAAGCTAGTTCGATCCAAACTTGGTTACAATAGTCCTTCGGTGTCCCCTTTAAACATTGTCTTCGCCATAGATGGCAAACAGTGGGAACTTAGTTAAACATTGAACTGTATGGTAAAAAAATTCTACGATCTTCTTTGATATTACTGGGTCAATAAAAAACCAAACTTGTTCATAACAGTTCATAGTTGGTCCCCTTCAAACTGGTGACCAGTAAGTCTTAACCATTTACAAAATGGTTCCATCAGGAAATAAAGTTCAACTTTGAAGTAAATAACATCAAGGTGTATAAACATACAATGTACCTAAAAATGAGGTCCTTTATTAAAAAGTTATTTTGACCGTCTGTATTTGCTCTTGAAAGCCTTTTGTTTATTAATACACTCAATTTAAGGTGGTAGTTTGATCTCTTTTTTATGATCCAAAACAATTCCCCATGCACATGTACGATCATTGTAAAAGCTCTTAAATACATGTAGATATCAGTTTTGAAGATTCGGTCCAAACTCTGATTCGAGATTCTTTTTTACTTAATACTGGGATGTTAATTTCTTTTCACTGTGAACGACCTTTCAATAGCAATTGCTGTTTAGTTGCTACCGGACATAAAACTGGTTTAGCCTACCTATTATTTTGAAATGCCTATACATAGCCAGGACAATTGTGGTCGACAATCTTTCAGGTGGTTTTCAGTCTACTTTGTCCTTTTGCCTTTTAGACTTTTGTTCTTGACAATTCTCTTCGTTAATACAACTTAAATATCAAAGTGAGGGCTATCAATTGTTTTCTAGAAATCTGCGATGTATTTACAACTTACCTGGTGGAATCGAGTCTAATTGGTTTTTCATGGTTGCTGTGCGAATAGAAATGGATTTTGCTCCAGTAATAGACGTAAGTTACACAGTCAGTACCTAAAATGTTTTAAGTTATATAAAAGTAATATAAAACATTGTACTAAGCATTGAAACGGAATTATGCAAATCTTGTTCACTAATGCAATCTAGATAATAAATATAGCTTCCCTATCAAGTTTTAAGATTTCCTCTAATGATTATTTTGGTCTAAAACAACCCTTACTAAGTGAACCAATGTTTAACTTATAAACGTCACGATTACTTGGTACCTTTTAATTGTAATCGAATAATCGAAACGTCAAAATTGAGCTTTACAGTTGATAGTTCTAATATGATGACAAATATATACTATAAAAATAAAGTCATACTGAAACTTCAATAAAGTGCAGTTGGCATATGCGCAAAATATATTTGTTTTCGTTAGATTTTAATTCATTTTAAGCCAATTATTAGCCCTCTTCATACATTTGCACGTATTTTCATACGAGGAAAGTGATTGTTAGATTGTCTTTTCATATCTTGAATACATTGTACTTATGGCACGCGATAGTAACAAAAACGCGGTATATCTAGTATTTCGAACGAAAACTAGGGGTTTTCGTGCGAAATACCAGGAATACCGCACGTTAACTAGGGGATTCCGATCGGTATACATAGTATTTCGCCGAAAACCCTAGTTTCCGATTGAAATTGAACGGAAACTAGGGTTTTCCGACGAAAACCCATAGTTTCCGATCGGTATCGGAAATTCGAGTTTAAACCGAAAACGCTATTCATAGTTTTATCCAATGAGAAACGAGAAACTGAAATCGCTATTTGATATTTAACGTTCGTCCAATCAGAAACAGAAACCGGTATTCAGAGTTTAATTAAACCAATCAAAATCGTTCCAATCAAAATCGTTTATTCCATTTATCGCTTACAATTTTCTCTTTTGTTATTCAATTTTTGTAATTTTTATTTATTATATGTATTTTGATATTATAAGTTAATAATCAAATAGAGTTGTGCCTGTGATCCTTTTGGTGTGCAAATGGATATCAGATTCGCGGGTCATTGGAGGATTCGATCTCGACTGTCTAACCACTTAAAAGTTGTGAATATCGCCGTGTTAGACTTAGTCTTAAAAATATGCAATTTAGCAAATCTCTAGAGCAAAGATTTTTTTTTTCATATAATTTGATATGTTCTCTGTTTCGAAATTGAAAAATCATTAAATTTGGAATAAAATAGGTATGAACAAGGATTTGTATATACAAATCCTTGGTATGAAAAATAAATTAAAGTATTAGCATTTTAAATAACAAAAATCAGTCTTAAAAATAACCCCAAAAAAATTAGTGTTTTGAAAATTTTACATCATAATATCCTTTGGAAGGAATTTTTAAAGAGTAAGTTAAAACCGCAGACCAAACATTTTACTATTCATACCTTTTTAACGAAAAATTCGTGAAGTTTATGCTTTGCGAATAGTAAAATTTCTTCGAAAGGATATTATGATGTAAAATTTTCAAAATTCTGAATTGTTTTTGTCATTTTTAAAGACTAAGTTTAAACCGCTGATTGAAAATCTTACTTTTCATACCTATTCTACGCCAAATTTGCTATTTTTTTTTTATTTTGCAACATATCAAACTCCTTTGCAAGGATATAATGAAGTAAAATTTTCAAAACACATAACTTTTATGTTATTTTTAAAGATTAAGTTTAAACCACAGATTGAAAATTTTAATTTCTATACCTTTTGAATGCTACAATTCATAAAGTATTTGCTTTGCGAATTATAATATTCCTCCGAAAGGATATCAAACTCCTTCGCAAGGATATAATAAAGTAAAAATTTCAAAACACTTAACTTTTTTGTTATTTTTAAAGAGTAAGTTTAAACCGCAGACTAAAAATTTTACTTTTAATATTTTTTAAATGCTAAAATTCATGAAGTTTTTGCTTTGCGAATTGAAAAATTCCTTCGAAAGGATATTATGATGTAAAATTTTCAAAACACTGAATTGTTTTTGTCATTTTTAAAGACTGAGTTTAAACCGCTGATTAAAAATCTTACTTTTCTTACCTATTCTATGCTAAATTTGATGATGTTTTTATTTCGCAACATATCAAACTCCTTTGCAAGGATATAATGAAGTAAAAATTTCAAAACACTTAACTTCTACGTCATTTTTAAAGAGTAAGCTTAAACCGCAGACTAAAAATTATACTTTTCATACTTTTTAAATGCTAAATTTTATGATTTTTTTTTTATTTTGCAACACATCAAACTCCTTCGCAAGGATATAATGAAGTAAAAATTTCAAAAGACTTAACTTTTTTGTCATTTTTAAAGAGTAAGTTTAAACCGCAGACTGAACATTTTACTTTTTATACCTTTTAAATGCTGAAATTCATGAAGTTTTTGCTTTGCAAGTTAAAAAATTCCTTCGAAAGGATATAATGATGTAAAATTTTCAAAACACTGAATTGTTTTTGTCATTTTCAAAGACGGAGTTTATACCACTGATTAAAAATCTAACCTGTTCGATGCTAAATTTGATGATTTTTTTATTTCGCAACATATCAAACTCCTTCGCAAGGGTATAATGAAGTAAAAATTTCAACACACTTAACTTTTCTTGTCATTTTTAAAGAGAAAGTTGTAACCGCAGACTAAAAATTTTACTTTTCATACCTTTTAAATGCTAAAATTCATGAAGTTTTTACTTTGTGAATTCCTTCGAAAGGATATTATAAAACACTGAATTGTTTTTGTCATTTTGAAAGACGGAGTTTAAACCACTGATTAAAAATTTTATTTTCATACCTATTTTATATGCTAAAGGATGGGTTGCAATAAGGCCCACCCGGAATTTTGATATAATATGTTTCAATGTAACCTACAATATATGTAGTTTAAGATTGTACAATAAAATATCAAAACGCGCGTGTGCAAGTCGCATGATCACGTGATTTTACTAGCACCAACGTCAAAAGAAGAAATAGAGTAAGAAAAGAATAAACATTGGCACATTGCCAAAACAACAATGAACCCTATTTTGATATTAAAACAATATGCAAATGATGCTATTCTATCTATGATATAATTATTTTGTCAATCGATTTCGTTTTAAAAATGAAAAAAATATAGTTTAATACAGATAACCCTATGTGAGGAAAATATACACAAAAATCTTATTTTTCGAGGTAAATGGAGCACCATAACATTAGATTTTCTGATATTATCTGGATATTACTATTAATTTGTGCTTTTCCGACACATGTTCATATACATCTACATATATTTCTATATTTGAAACAAAGTATCACGTAAGTTGCATTATATAAAACGATTTTGTCGATTTTAAACGCTTGATTGGTATAAGTATCAGTTTTACTTTCAAGAAATGTTTTTGATTTTCGAAAATTTTGCCTTGAATTCAAACACTGAGACATGTATCGTTGAATGTGAATAATTTGCGCTCTATTTGGGGTAATTAAAGATTATTTTGGTTAAATATTGAGAGGTTTTACTATAAATTATACCAATGAAGCATATAAAACTAAAGATGCATGTTTGTGCTATTTTCTAACTGGGACAGGCGATTGTTTAATTCATATATTACACATTATTTCTGTCAAAATGTCACCTCTATTTGAAAGTTATAGGGGCTCCTGTAACATATCGAGAGGGAAACCCTTTTGTAAGAAGATAAATTCTGCTTAAAAGACAGTTCGAAAATATCATATATAAAGGTACCATTGGAAATAAACAAGCTTGAAAATACATAGAACTTGGGCAATAGATGACCAAATTTCTTCGGAATATTTTTTTTACATATGTACAGATAACTAAATACCGAAGTTACTGTGAATTTAATTTCTGCATATGCGCATTTCGACAACTTATTTCTCTTCAGTGCAGATAAAATCTAAACGTTTGGAAGACCATAAACTCAAATAGGTTAGAATCTGATAGAGAACAAATAACCAATATGATCTAAATGTAAAGCCAAAATCAGCTAAGGACAGAGCTTTGCATGAGGGAGATACTCCTTAGTTTTCAACAAAATTAACAAACAATTAGATATTGTAAGGTCCCAAATACAATCGGCTTTCGGGTCAGCACCGAAGTACTGACTACTGGGCTGGTGAATACCCTCGGGGACTAACAGTCCACCAGCAGTGGCATCGACCCAGTGGTTACAAATAACTAAATACCGAAGTTACTGTGAATTTAATTTCTGCATATGCGCATTTCGACAACTTATGTCTCTTCAGTGCAGATAAAAGCTAAACGTTTGGAAGACCATAAACTCAAATATGTTAAAATCTGATAGAGAACAAATAACCAATATGATCTAAATGTAAAGCCAAAATCAGCTAAGGACAGAGCTTTGTGTGAGGGAGATACTCCTTAGTTTTCAACAAAATTAACAAAAATTTAGATATCGTAAGGTCCCAAATATAATCGGCTTTCGGGTCAGCACCGAAGTACTGACTACTGGGCAGGCGAATACCCTCGGGGACTAACAGTCCACCAGCAGTGGCATCGACCCAGTGGTTACAAATAACTAAATACCGAAGTTACTGTGAATTTAATTTCTGCATATGTACAGATGATGATGTAGGACAATTGATTATTCCACATCTCATAGATATTGTTTCAAATATACAAAAACACATTTTTATATCGGGAATAAAGAAACAGTGAAAATTTCACAAAATAAACATTGTCTACTTATCAAACAAGGTCTTGTTCAGCTTATTTGGCAAATTGCCAGGTCAGAAAAAAGCCGAAGCAAGGTTTAGAATAATAGCAGAACCACATCTACTGAGAATTTTGATGTGTATAAAGATATAATTTGCATATATAAATCCATCAAACTTTGATAATTAAGACAGATAACAGAACAGAATAGCATAAATTCACTGAATTTTCACTTAAAAATGCAATTTTTTCAATTTTTTTATATGATTTGCACGCGGAGCCAGGTTGGCATTGTGCACGCTTATTTCTTATTTAATAAGTAATTTCTTGTAAAATTATTAGCTTGGTTCGGAATGAAAGTCAGGGTCAAAATGCAGTTTTGATATACCCCATTTTGACTATTTTTCCATAGGCTTAATATTAATTGCCATCGAGAGGGGTATTAGAAATGAGCTAATTTCAGTGGAATGAAGCAATCTTTTGCAAAAAATACACATATGGTTAAAAACTACAAATGTTCCAGTGTTGAAAGGTATAGAATAGATTATGCTTTTATCAAATTTATTTTTTAGCAAATCAGTGGGCCGATTTAAGGCCTTAATGCAACCAACCTTTGATGATTTTTTCATTTTGCAACATATCAAACTCTTTCGAGAGGATATCATGAGGTAAAATTTTCATACCTATTTTATTCCAAATTTTATGATTTTTTAATTTCGAAACAGAGTACACATCAAATTATATGGAAAAAAGTCTTTGCTCTAGAGATTTGCTAAATTGAATATTTTTTTTTAAAACTAACTCTAAAACGGCGATATTCACAACTTTTAACTGGTTAGACATTCGAGATCGAATCCTCCCATGACTCGCGAATCTGATATCCATTTGCACCCAAAGAGGATCACAGGCACAACTCTATTTGATTATTAACTTATAAT
Source organism: Modiolus philippinarum (assembly GCA_002080025.1). Lineage (NCBI taxonomy): Eukaryota > Metazoa > Mollusca > Bivalvia > Mytilida > Modiolidae > Modiolus > Modiolus philippinarum. The sequence goes on from MJUU01025122.1 coordinate 250,269, forward strand.
ATCAAAATATATTTATAAATAAAAATTACGAAAATTGAAATAAAAAAATGAGAAAATTGTAAGCGATAAATAGAATAAACGATTTTGATTGGTTTAATTAAACTCTGAATACCGGTTTCCGTTTCTGATTGGACGAACGTTAAATATCAAATAGCGATTTCCGTTTCTCGTTTCTCATTGGATACAACTATGAATAGCGTTTTTGGTTTAAACTCGAATTTCCGATACCGATCGGAAACTATGGGTTTTCGTCGGAAACCTCTAGTTTCCGTTCAATTTCAATCGGAAACTAGGGTTTTCGGCGAAATACTATGTATACCGATCGGAAACCCCTAGTTAACGTGCGGTATACCTGGTATTTCGCGCGAAAACCCCTAGTTTTCGTTCGAAATACTAGGTATACCGCATTTTTGTTACTATCACATGCCATAAATACTACTTGGAGAATTTCAACACAAATTATATTTTTCAATCCAATGACATCATAACCAAAATCTGAACGTCGGGTTTTTTAGCAGCGTTGATTGGAAAGTCAAAGTTTGAATAACGGACGAATAAAGATATTTCTGTAGGGATAATGACTTTAAAAAGCAACATAAATGTGTTCATTGCTGTCCTTTATTTTTTCCGTGCTATATCTGTACTGATCAATGTCAATCTCGCCGGGGCATAGAATGGGAAGTAGTCCGCTTCGATTGTACAATTCGTCAAATTTGCGTATTAGAATCGAAATAAACCATGTCCGACAAATGCTCTATTGTCATTTAAGAATGTACTCTCGTTATTTTTCTTTCCTATCTTTTATTTTTGTCACTTTAATTTATTTTCACTCGTGGTAATATCATCAAATTATATATATTCAAAAGACTTTCCCCTGTATTTTATTTTATATACATGTAATTTATATTGAATATCCTTCTCAGAAGTGTGTCTTTTACTAATTTGTAATCAGGTCAAATGGTTTGTTTGAACAAAGATTTAAAGTGAAGATCAGTTTAAAATGCCTTATTAGAACTTCATTTCAACACACATACATGACATATTTAAAGGAATCAGGAAGTAGCAACACAGATGTAACCGTTCAGTGAAAAACACAAATACTTAATTTTAAAAATGCTTCAAACGTTAGACCAAGATCAGTCAGAATCCAATAAGTAACATTTAGTTTCAATGATTTTTTTTTTATATTTAATACAAGTCAATACCCTTTTTCCAGCACATAATAAATGGAATGAAAGCGGCCGACAATAAAGATGCTGAAAAATTGTTACGGATTCTTCCAGAAATAAAAGATGGTGTTGCAAAAATGAAAGACACCATGACGAAAATACACGGTTTGTTAATGTTCAATTGTTGTTCGATAAATATACTCATATTTTGGGGATTAAATAATAGTATACCTCACATAAGAATGAAATTCTATCGTTGCTTATTTAGAAAAAAATACTTTCCTTTCATTGAGAATCTACATTATCACACAATAAGGGTATTTGCCAAAATCTACCTTACCCCTGAGACTCTTGTTATTGAATTAACAAATACCGAAGTATCTGTAAATTCATTTTCTGCATATGGCCGTTTTGACAACTTATGTTTTCACAATGCAGATAAAATCAAAACATTGGAAATCCAGAAATCGAAAGAGGTACAAATACTGATAGAGAACAATAATCAAAATGATCTAAGTTTAAAGCCAAACTTATTACAGAGCTATGCATGTGTTAGGTACTCCTTTGTTTTAAACATTTTTTCCTATTTAGATATTGAAAGCTTCCAGATAAAATCGACTTTCGGGTCAGCAACGAAGTATTCGACTGTTCGGTCTGTGAATACCGTCGGGGACTAACAGTCCATCAGCAATGGCATCGACCCAGTAGTCATGAATAACAAAATACCGAAGTTACTGCAAATTTGTTTTCTGCATATCGGTATTGCCATATTGACAACTTATGCCTTTTCAGTGCAGATAAAATCAAAACATTGAAAATCCAGAAATCGAAAGAAATACAAAAACTGATAGAAATCAACGATTGAAATGATCTTAGTTTAAAGCCAAAATCATACAGAGCTTTGCTCGAAGGGGATGCACATTGGTTTATAGATATGTACAATTTTTTATAGTTGTTATAGAAAATCAAGTAAAGGAGATGTTTGAAGATCATTGCCAGCCTTTTGTGTCATTTGAAGACATTCAATATTAATTAGGTCACGGAAAAGAATATCTTTGTAAAGGTTTTTAAAAAAAAATGAGCAACAGTTTTAAACTGTTGCTCAATTAAGTCGAAATATGCACATGCAGAAACGAAATTTACAGCAACTTCGGTATTATGTTATTAATTGCTTTTTTACTCTCCATTTTTTTTTATCAAACATGTGCGTTTACATATCAGTTTGGAAGACACGTTACATTTCTTTGGTGTCAATTATGTTGAAAAGGCATGTTTTTTTTCAAACAGGTTACATTGTTAAATAATGAAATTATTCAAATCATTTATAAGCATAATAATAAAAATCTAAATTTATTTATAACCTTAACACAATTTCTATCTACATTATTAATTCTTTGATATGGTCATTTAACCGTGACTTTTCATTATCAAAATATAATTCATTTCAAATGCAAAGCAGAATTCACCACTTTATAGTGTGAATCAGTTTAAGGTCTAAGCAGCATCCATTTCAAGAAGTTGGAGAAGATGAATGAGGTCAACACTCCGGTACAAACTTCTATTTCAGTAATTTTTTTGTTAACAGGTTTATTATCAGCTGAGACCTTTTACAATATATTACGTCCATTTCTTAACGGGTAAGTTTTGACAAAACGTTCAAGCGTATATAATGGAAAAAAGAAAATTACAATTGATTCTTTTGGTACGAATGGTTTTAGATGACATTTCACTGTTCAACAGATCATTGATATTGAAAAAAGGAAATGAACTGCTTTGTGTTTGTGAATTGTCTTGGCTATTTCAGAAGGATCAACATTTTTACCCGATTCTTCTCATATATCACAATTAAAACAATATGTATTTTATACAGGCATTTTCTTTTTGATGATTTCTAAATTCCTTAAATTTTAGGCATTTTGTATAACGTATGAATTGATAAGGCATTTTCAATTTACAAACAACTTCGAAGTCCATTTACAAATTGATTTTAATCATTAGAATGAAATTTACTGAACTATTCAGACAATTTCAAAGAATTGGTGTACATTAATTATTCAAAAGCCATGTGGAAACGATATTTTCGTATTTACGTCATTTCATGTACATCGGCATACGACTACCCATTCAAACAAAAAATGGATGAGAATTTTTTGAATAAGAGAAAACGAGACGAGACCAGTTGAAAACGACAGCTAATCCACTCGCCTGTAGCAATTCATTTATTAAATTTTCCAAATTCAGTTAGAGTTTCAAAATATTTAATTCTCAGTAATTATCGTATATTTTGATTTTTTTAACATTTAAAATATTTTTTCATAGATAAATAACTCTTTGCTACTAAAAGTGAAACTTGGATGTAAATTAAACAGTCTGAATAGTGAATAGTGAAGCATTAAATGTAGGTCAGAGTGACTCAACTATCATCTGAAGCAGTATCACTCTCCATATCACCTGGAGCAGTATCATTCTCCAAAACGTATCCATTGATCAAAGATGGTTGATAAGCCATATGTATTTTCTCTGATATGAACCTTAACGCACACTATAACTTTGGTCGTAGAATAATAAAATATCGGTCAGGGTAAACCAATTATCATCTGAAGAAGCATCACTCTCAAAGACGCATTCACTTATCAAAGATGATTGATGTGCCACATGTGGTATCTCAAATATGAACCTTAACACAAGCGTAATACTGAGTCCTTGAAGCATAAAATATAGGTGAAGGTTACCAATTTATCATCTGAAGCAGCATTACTCTCCAATACGCATCCACTGTTCAAAGATGATTTATGTGCCACATCTGGTATCTCAGATATGAACGCTTACGCAAGCTCTAACCTGATCATTGAAGCGTAAAATGTAGGTCAGGATGACCCATTTATAATTTGAAGCAGCATCATTCTCCAAGACGCATGTACTGATCAAAGAGGATTTTATGCTACATGTAGTTTCTCAGATATAAACCTTAACACAAACTTCAACCTGAGGTAAAACGAGCAGACGTACACTTGGACGGATTGACGGGCGGACGGACGATATGCTTTATCCCCTCCCCAATGCTGTCTTAGCAGCAGCATTATAATCAAATGATATAGAAAGGCACGATCCAAAAGTAGTAAAGAAAAAGTACTCATGACCAAAAGATATCGAAATAGGAGGTCAAATCCAGTATCAAGGACATCCATCGAGTGCCATTCACGGAATGAAACCTCGGTATTTTTAAGGGGTTATTATGATGAACAGAAAATTTTCTATTAAACGCAAGGCAAATTTTTCATATTAGACAAGTCTGACTAAAATCCGACACACATTCTTAAAAAATTTCCATGCTTATAATGCTTATAGTATTCTATATCATAATAGTAATATATCTCCTTATTGTGCCCCACAAAGTGTTTTACTTTATGATTTTATTAAAGGCAACTCCATAGAGTTCGTGGGTAAAGGTTAAGGTTGAACTAAAGTAAATGCAACGAGCCTGGATCGAATCCAACTGTGGACTATGTCACATAATATCACCAAAATAAGTTTACAATATATCCCTCATTGTTAAGATTTTTTTTTTTGATTATCAAATGACTCATTCAGTCAACTGACCGATCATGATCATTGTATTTTACAGATGGGGTGAAGAAAGATCCCTTTATCCTGATGGCATTATCTTTGAAGGCATTTCTACCACACCAATGAAGGTATTATACAAAAATCATATTATTAAAGAATTGAATGTATTATTTTGAAGTTTCATTGGGATATAAAAGTGTTGACCTAAGCAAATTTTTAATGAAGCACTTCTATGGTTCATTTGAAAATGGGCGCCCAGTCGATAACACTTTAATAAACCCTTTGAAACTTCAAAATTATGCTTTCAATTCTTATAATTACAGCTTAAAATTTAAATATGAAAAAAAAATTCATTAATTGGGAAGTGGTGTTCTATTGTAGTTAAATGTGTCTCATGTAAATTCCAATTTCATATTAATATGCAAGGTGATTATATAGGATTATGAAGGTGTTGACAACGTGTACATTTTCAATACTAAGGACTACCTTGCTGCATTGTTTTGAATAAGCTTCACTCGACACTTTCATACCCCAAGGAAACATCAAAATATTACATTCAAATCTTAAATGCAATAATAATGACAATTATATTCTTTGCATATTATGTTTTATTCACAGATGTGTGGAAGTAGTGCCGCCCAGAGTTCTACACTACAATGTTTAGATGCTGCATTTGGTATACAACATGAGCAGAGTAAGTTGTTTAGTTTTAATCCTTACCAAAATAAATGATAAGATAATTTAGTTTTGAGTGCACGTCTAAGCTTATTTAATCACTTACATTTGAAATGGAATGCATATTGTTATGACAGAATTCAGATTTTAAATGTCCACTCATTATGCATAGTGCTAGTTGATCCCGTATTTGAATTGGTTTTGAGGGTCTCTAACTACGGAGCGGACTCGGTGTGTCCCGAGGCGATGGATATAGGAGTCCCTTGTACAGCAAGTTCATTTTTGAAACGCCCATTGGTGGACTATTATAAACTGTAGCGAAACTGCACCCTATATGTAGTATTTGGACTTCTGTATTTTTCGAAAAAGAACAAACTCTTTGGAGTGATATAGAAGGTTAAATTCCTGCCCTTAGACGTCGTCATCCCTTTGCAGCTCCTATCACAACTCGTTTCGCCGGTTGCAACATTCATCGCTATTACTGTCTTCCTTTTTATATTTTTTGATTGGATAACCTGAGACGTGGAATACTAATATAAAAATTGAGCAAGGGCAAATTGAAAAAAAAAATGAAAATAAAAAAAACTTTCGAATATTTATGCGCTAATATGACATTTTTGTAGTATCTTTTCGAGACTTAATAAGATTTTCACTCCAATAATTTTTTGTGTGTTCTAGTATCAAAATCATGCATAAATAGTTCTATTACATTTTGTAAACATTGACCGTATCATAGAATGTTAGACAGGCGTGTTACTCACTACAATATTTGACCTTTGTAAATACTATAAAGGATAAGGCTTTGTAGTCTACACAACCTAAAAAGCAGAAACAAAAATTAATATTAATAAAGATAATTTGGAATTATTACACATGTTTGCCAAGTATTTTGATTGGTCGGGAAAACTTTAGTCTAAATGCTTAAAAAACGGCAATACATCTTAAAAAAAATATGTGCAGTTGTCTTTTTTACGGAACAAATGACAAATAACTTTGATGACGGTAATTTCAATGTTTAATGTAATATTTTTGTACATCCTTAGCGTTGGTATTTATGCTATTTATGCATGTCTGGTTTTTGTATTTTGTCTTTGGCTTAGCATTCGATACCCTAGATTTGTAATGTCTTTCAGAGAAAATATGTGCAGTTGTCTTCACCATTTTTCGTGCTATGATAAAAATTCGGGCATTTGAATAGCATAGTGTCGAGTAAATCCAATCATATAATGATTGCTCAAAAAAATAATTCACAAATTACAAAAAGGAAATTAAAGTTGAAAAAATAACATGGGCAAGCAAACACTTACATCATGATTGTTATTGCAATAGCGGTATTAACTCCGTTAAACGAATACTGGGAAAATTACATTTGCTGATCCACTCGCCATTGTTCTCATAACCAAAATGTATGACATGGAGTGAAATAATACATATTACTGTACTGTAAAAGTACTGTGTAACTCTCATATGGATGTTGATGTTTATTTTAAATTTTTTCTGGACTCCCCTGTTGCAAACTACAACATTTCTTACTCCCCCGTTGCAAACTACAACATTACTTACTTACATTCTATTTGGAACCTTACAATATCTAAATTTTTGTAAATTTTGTTGAAAACTAAGGAGTATCTTAGCTGGTTTTGGCTTTACATTTAGACCATATTGGTTATTTGTTCTCTATCAGTTTTTTTTAACATATTTGAGTTTATGGTCTTCCAAACGTTTAGATTTTATCTGCTGGTGGACTGTTAGTCCCCGAGGGTATTCACCAGCCCAGTAGTCAGTACTGCGGTGCTGACCCGAAAGCCGATTCTATTTGGAACCTTACAATATCTAAATTTTTGTGAATTTTATTGAAAACTAAGGATTATCTCCCTCATCCAAAGTTCTGTCCTTAGCTGATTTTGGCTTTACATTTAGACCATATTGGTTATTTTTTCTCTATCAGTTTTTTAACATATCTGAGTTTATGGTCTTTCAAACGTTTAGATTTTATCTGCACTGAAGAGACATAAGTTGTCGAAATGCGCATATACAGAAATTAAATTCACAGTAACTTCTGTATTTAGTTATTTGTTACCACTGGGTCGATGCCACTGCTGGTGGACTGTTAGTCCCCGAGGGTATTCACCAGCCCAGTAGTCAGTACTGCGGTGCTGACCCGAAAGCCGATTCTGTTTTGAACCTTACAATATCTAAATTTTTGTAAATTTTATTGAAAACTAAGGAGTATCTCCCTCATGCAAAGCTCTGTCCATAGCTGATTTTGGCTTTACATTTAGACCATATTGATTATTTGTTCTCTATCAGTTTTTTAACATATCTGAGTTTATGGTCTTCTAAACGTTTAGGTTTTATCTACACTGAAGAGACATAAGTTGTCGAAATGCGCATATGCAGAAATTAAATTCACAGTAACTTCGGTATTTAGTTATTTGTTGCCACTGGGTCGATGACACTGCTGGTGGACTGTTAGTCCCCGAGGGTATTCACCAGCCCATTTTTCAGTACTTCGGTGCTGACCCGAAAGCCGATTCTATTTGGAACCTTACAATATCTAATTTTTTGTAAATTTTGTTGAAAACTAAGGAGTAAGCTCTGTCCGTAGCTGATTTTGGCTTTACATTTAGACCATATCGGTTATTCGTTCTCTATCAGTTTTTTAACATATTTGAGTTTATGGTCTTCAAAACGTTTAGATTTTATCTGCAATGAAGAGACATAATGCGCATATGCAGAAATTAAATTCACAGTAAAACGGTATTTAGTTATTAACTGCCATTCCTGTGTGTTTATTGCTGTCGTTGTCAAGATTAACTTTCTTTACATATTTTCTAATTTGAAACGCTGACAATTTTCTCCTATTATAAATTAATGAAATACATATAATGTAAATGACAATTCCCACGATTACCCAGATGGTTAGTGTAAAAAAAAGGATGGTAACTGTCAAAAACTTCTTTTTATTTAAAATCGACAATATCTATCGGTGGATTTTGGCCGTTCCTGAGACAACGTTCAAGTTCATCCCACAGGTGCTCGATTGGAGACAAGTCAGGAGACATTGCTGGCCAAGGTAGCAAACAGACATGATTATTATTCAAGTAGTCCATAGATAGACGTACCATGTGACACCGGGCATTTTTCTGTTGGGATACGTGATAAAAACGATGTCTGCGCTGGAAGGGGGTACCATAGGAGAGAGAATTTCGTCCATGTACCGTATGACTTTAAGGTAACCATCAATAATTTTGAGTTCTGTGTGATCATTGTATGCTATTCCTTCCCACACCATGATTACACCATCACCAAAACGATTGGTTTCCTGTACTCCTGTACACATCATCAGAATAACGCTAAACGTGTATGCGGTACACCCTGGTCCTACCGTCACTAAACTTAAGATAAAACTTTGATTCATAAATGAATAGCACTTGCTACCACATCGGTCTATTCAATCTAACAAGTGAATGAGTCCATTCTAATATTGCATCCGTATGACGACATGTCAGGGTCGGTCGCTTCGTAGCTGACGTGCCTTTAGACCAACCTGGCGTAAGCAGTTACACACCGTTTGAGAAGAAATTCTGTTACGGATGAGACCGATGATTTGGCGTGATGTAACAGCTGCATTCACAAACCGGTAACGTAAGTGTGTCTTCCGGATATGCCCTGACGTAACGTCGTTTTACGTGACCTACCAGTACGAGGGCGATCACTCGTCGTGTCAGTATTTCTTTAACGAATCCTTAGACTATAAATTGTCATTCTTGTCACATTAAAACGATTCGCAACTTCAACCAGAGTCATTCCTGCATTCAACATTCCAATGGCTTGTTCTTGCTCTTTTTGACGTATAGGCGGGACATTGGCTTATGTGCACCTATTCCAAATTTTCAAAGTGGCCTTTTGTTTACAATTGTGTAAGACACAAATAGTTACCCTTTAAACGAGTTCAGTGAACCTGTATACAGTTAGAAATTTCAAAATAGCTTTTTTGTTGAAATTCGAATAATGAAGTAACGTCATTTTCGATTTCGGTTAAAAATGTTTATGTGAAAGACAAATCATTGTTTATCATTAAAATGTAAACCATAAGAAACAACGGCAGTAGAATACCGAAGGAACAAGGGAAGCGATGACTACAAAAATCGAAGTCCAAAGACATGGCAGAAACGGTAACAGATAAAAACAAAGACAAAACAAGGACGTGAGACAGCTACAATGCACGGAAATAAAAAGATAACATTAAGAACTAAGGCACTCATAGTGTGAACTCCCATGAAAACCGGGAGTGACATCAGGTGCTCCGGAAGGGTAAGCATGTCCTGCCCCGCTAACGACACCCGTCACACTATCAGTGAAGATTTCTTTTACTTAAAATAAGTGTAACGTTTCTTGTTTTGCCCAGTATATTACTACAAGCAAGGAATAGAATAAGACAAAACGTAATTTAGAAAGATGGGTCAAGTAGTGGTCTACCTATTGTTATAGGTAATTAAATATTGTAAATATTCTATAATGCATTTTATTCATTGTTTTTATTTTGTACGGCCTTAATATTATGTAATTTGTTTGGCCTAGTTATGTAACTTGTTTACAATAAACAATGGTCAAGGTTATTACACCTTAGAAGATATGGACATTTCTAGAATTTAAATTTAGTTTTTAACACATATAATTTTCTAGAGGTTTTCCTTACATAATCATTTTAGTCATGTGATAATTAGTTGATTAGAATGTTCTAGTTTTATCTTGTGATGATTTTTCTGGAAAGAATAAATGTATTTATATAAGGTAGCTGAAAAGGGTTAAGGCAGTCAGTTTAATAAGTTTATACAGGATTAATTAGTTTATACAGGATTATCACGCACATCTTTTGCATTGGAAATCGACATCAAATATTGTGAATCTAAACAACTATTTAGTGAGGATTTTAAGGATTATTCTATTGGACATTTATTGGTGGAATTAAGTGAACTATTCATTTGGATTATTACTTGGACTTCATTATTGTCAGATAAGTCATATATTGTATACTTAATTTGTAAAATCATTATTTTTGTCTTATTAAAAGTTAATTTTGAGCCAATTTTGTTTTATCTTTGCTGACTTCAATTTACAATTATTTATTGGTCGTTTCTGCCACATAACACTATGGTAAAGCGAAAACATCTTAAAAGAATTAGAAATAACCCAAATTAAAACATTGGGAATCCAAAAATGAGAAAGATGTATGAAAGCTGAAAGACATGAAGTTAAGTATCATAGCAGTGTAATTTTTGCCTGGGAATCACAGGCACTTGTTTCATAAAAAAAATCAGTCCCTCCCTCTCTTCTTCCAGAGAGGGAGGGACCGATTTTTTTTTAATGAAACGAGTGCCTATGCTGGGAATCATATTTGTCATATTATATAAACGAACTCTTTTTATGTTGGCGATATCTATCAATAATGGCCAGAGCTTCTTTTCATGTACGGACTTCTAAACACAAATTCATTTTTAATTACGTTTCACAAGCTTCAAATACTTAAATTTTAGATGAATTGTGTCGTACTGTTTCGTCTTCATTGGCGGACAAACCTGTTTACTTGATTTTTACCACAATAACAATAATCATTATTTGATCTTAACCTTTGAACACATGCAGCGTAAGGGAAATTAAATTGACCCTTGTTACATATAAATTGTCCAATGCAAGCCTGAATTTGACTGCAGTCTGGTCCTTTCATACCGCGGTTTGTCTGTTATAAGTTGCCGTGGTGAATGCCACACAGGCGCTTGTTTCGGAAAAAATACCATGGAGGGTTTTTTTTCCTGAAACTAGTGCCTGTGGAATGGCACCGCGGCGGCTGATAAAGTTTTCAAAAAGGGGTTCCAATGGAGTTCCGTAAAAAGGGGTTCCAGTCAATTTTTCTCCAGTTTTTATTGAGTGTGCCTAAATTTTGCAGAAAAAATCCCGGGTCTATCCCGGAGCACCTCCTTTGTGTGATCCGTTATACAAACGAATTGCCCTGAGTGGTCAGCGGACCAATCTTTCTGGCTTTCCTTTCCAGAAAAAAAACTGACAGTCACAAATAGCTTAAGGAAAAATAAGGTTTGTACAATTTTTGCTTTACTTTGTCAGTACTTTTGGGTAAAGATTGAATAATTTATTAACTTTTGTAAAAAACTATTCTGCAGGCGAATCATTACCTATGGTTACGCCAAAGCAAAGGTGCAGCTTTATAGAGAGTTAAAACTTGAAAGGTCTATAATTTTTTTAATTAATTGGGTCAAGAACCAAACCCAATGCCAAACCCTATCATGTTCACTTACTTTGAAAAATCGGTAGAAAACAAAACCATCTCGTCAGTAGTACAATGTAGTTAAAATTCAGGAGACGTTGCTCAGGAGGTTGCTTCTTTTGTAAGTGTCTATTTTCGGGTAGAAATATATGTCCGGGGGATAGTTTATATGACAAGGAAACTTAAGTCCATGGACAGACATTCCTGGGAAAATGAATCCGGGAGGACATATATTTCTAGGAAAAGATATATGTCCTCGGACAACTATTCCTAGTAAAATAAATGTGCGGACATATCTTTCTATGAGATTTATTCCGTGTGGACAAATTTTCCTCACGGACATATTTTACTGCTACAGTACTTTAAATGAAAAAGACATTATAAAATGTTTTACACGATTTATGCCTGTATAGCTAAATCACATGAAAATATTCAAGCTGTAATATCCATTACCGTGTGGATCATTAGTCGTGCTTCAGAAAGGGTGGATCCAGTTTGGTTTAAGGAGAGTGTAGTTCCAGTGATTTTTTTTGTTGATTTTTTGCGTTTATTCAGCATGATTTTTTTTTCATAAAAAGGGGGTCCATAAGCCAGATCCTCCCCTCTTGTTCTACCAATGCCATCTTCCTATTGTCCCTAATAAACACTGACAAAGGGAAGGCCTACAGTATAAAACAGTTTTTCACCGAGTGAAATTCAGCTTCGCTTCTACAAAGGTTATACCTATCCTCATATTATTTTTGTTAAATCTATATTTAAAGGAGAACGGAAATTCCTCTTAACAATGAGAAATTACGCACCAAAGAATCACAGAAAGCTCATCAATGAAATAGAAACCAATTCAAGAATGAGAAAATACGGTATGTTTTTTTATTTATAATTATTATAGGAATAAAAGTAATTTTGGAGGAGTTTATCGATGTGTAAACGCGACCGACTCACTCACAAACTGAATAAAGTCCGAAGAACTTTATGTAAAGTTTGTGAGTGAAAGGCCGCGTTTACACGTCCATAAACTCCTTAAAAATTACTTTTATTTCTTATAATTCAAACTCTTTGAACTCAAAACAATGTTGTTGCTGAATTTGACGTCACCATTTACTGCACTATTTTCCTCGGAGCGTATTAATGGGCAAGATACATTTATCGAGAAAATAATTTCTTTGTTGTTCATGACGTTGACCAATGAAATTGGACGTTGCAACAGCAATTTGAATTATTGTCTTATAACCCAATCGTTTGTGTCTAATCTAAACACTGCTTTACATTCAAGGTAAAAGCATCATTACAAATTTTATCATTAAAATATTATGAAAATTTTAACCTTGTATTTTATTCTTAGTATTCTGAAGACGGGTAATCGATTTTGAATCCAATCAAAATTATGCATTTTAAGGCACATTTAAAAAATAAATGACCTTCAAATGGCCTCATTGTGACTTCAAGAGGAAGAACAACCATTACAATTGTTCAAAGGCTTGGATTTACCACATATTTGTAGCCTTTTAATGCATTTACCCCATATCATTTCACATTGTTAGTTATATTTTTACATACAATACGTCGTTTTCGAGATAAAGATCTACCACGGGACAACATACTTATTTTAGCACTTTGTCACGTGATAATACTGACGTTGCGGTGCTTGACGTCTTCCGCTTCGTACTTGTTGTAAATAAGAAAATAGCAATATCTTATTGCACAAGTTCCACTTATATAATGTTGTAAAAAGTCGGTTTTTTTTTATTCTTTTTTATTATAAAGCTTGAATTTAAGAACTGCAGGTAACATGACTACACTGTCTGTAGGATAACACGAGATTTTTATGTTTGTAAGTGAACTTTTATTTCGTGGCATTTGCGTCGATTGAACTGGGGAAAAAATCTTTAAAAAAAGTGCAAATAAAAATCACGTCATTCAGAACAAATACTCATCTTCACGGGAAAGTAAAATTCCCTTTTGTAACAAATTAGGTAGGCTTTCTGAGACGCATTGACGTTGTGTGTGTTGGAAATGCAATAAACCGGAAATGTGAGTGAACCTGAAAACGCCAGGAACGTCATAAAAGATGTTACGTCATTCCGGAAAGGAAGGGATCTCGAAAACGACGTATTGGAAGAATAAAGATTCATGAAAAATAAATTCGGTTAATTTTGTACATAGTCGCAACAGAGAATTTTCGGTATTTGGTCGTATTTCATTCGATCCGTTCTAGCTTGTTATGCAACTTAATCATGTTTTTTCAACTGTTCTTTGCTCTCCGTCATTCACCTAGAAATATTCTATGATCTTGCTGATTATTATATGTATCAATTGGCTGGAGTCACTACAAATGAAAAGGCACTATTTTTTATAGTACTATTTTCGAGGTCTGTCAAACATTGGCGTATTGAAATAGTGTAGTGCGCCCTGACAATATTATGGCTTTGACATTTAACACAATCTGGGCACACAGAAGCTATAGTTAGTCGTCATATAAGCGGGAGGTTGATGCATCAATAAACCTGGTTTAACCCACCATTTCATTTATAAAATGCCCGTTCCAAGTCGGGAATATGACGGCTTGCCAAAAATGTTCTGTGTCGGATTGTGTTCCCCTGATTCAGTCGAATGTTATACGGATTTTCCTTACTGGTCTCTTCCTTTGATCGATTCTGACTTTTGTTGTCACTTTTATTTTTCATGCTTAAAATGTTCTTGCACTATCTGGACAACGCCACGTCTATAAAGTGGATTATTTTGTACCTTCAAATCTATGATAGACTCCCCCGGTTATTAAACTAATGTACTATTATAGCTTTAACGACATAGGATTGATTGCATAGTAATTTTCGTCAAATTTTTCATCGTACTGCCTAATAATGAGGACGGTCGTAAGGTATATCCATTGAATAATTTATGTCAAGTAGTATTTATAACTATGAGGGTTCCACAACCATTTGGTCCATGTGAAATATAAGTTTTTAACCCTTTAAGAGTGGTGTGGTATTAAAGGAATTTAACCCTGCATTATGGACAAGGAAAAGTAGAACCAATACATGATTTCTAGGTTAAATTAATGACATCCTGGTAGAAATTTTGTATTCTGCCGCAAAAGTAATTGCTTAAAACTGCAACTATAGACAAATTGCATTAGCAATAGGAGGAATAATGTTTGATGTATTAGTGGGTTTGTTTGATTTGAAACGGATTGGCCAAAAGAGCAATGTTAAATGTAAAGAATGTTTTAAACAGATATAGGGGTTGTATTAACGTTTAAGAAAATGGAGCACTATTCCAAGGAATATCATGAATATTTTAATTAATCGATTCATTTTGCTTTTATGTTCGTACGCCATCCGGATGACAACAAGCGTCAAACATAAAGCATTTGAAAAGATTGATTTTTTTTTTAGATTTTATAACAACATTCAAAATTGTAGAAATAAAATTCACAGTAACTTCGGTAATGCGACTTAGAATATTGTTATATTGTGATTTATATTAATTTTAAGTTATAGAATCAGAAAATGAATTGTTACAAAGGGCATTTGGAGATGTCATCGACACGATTGTAGACTTCAGAAGTTATCATATCCAGATTGTTACCAAGTACGTTTATATTAGATATATGAAAGTATTTTTATGTTAGTGGAGTTGTGGTTGATTATACCCATAGCCAAATATGAATTCCACAAAACCAGTGTTGAGTAATGTTTGTCATTAACTTCCCAAAGGTGACAATTCTAAATTCCAAATTCCGAATTCTCCTGTTGCGATAACTCACGAAATAGTCGTAGCTATATAGTTAAAATTAGGATGAAAGTATTGTCAATTACAAAGAACTTAATCAACAACCCTACGAATAAGTATTAACACTTTTTGTTGAAATTCCAGTGATTAAATAAAGATTGTTTATGTATTCTGCACTGATGTGTGATGTACTTCCTTTTGATTTTTTTTCTTCTGTGTTGAATTAATATTGTTGAATTTAGTCATATTACAGTACATGGAATCATATTACGCTTTAAGGATTATGAATAAGTTAAATGTACACGTTTCTAGCAAAATGTACCCTGTTCCTGGCGGCTTCTAATCACATCCGGGCGCTGAATGATCTCTTTTATCACTTTGTTTAGCCATCAGTTTTTAACAATTACCCTGGATTGGCTCCCTGACCGTATGACAGGTTCCGTTTACCTAACCGAACACTCTCCTCCGTAGCACCTGATCTCATTCGCCGTTTTAGAGCAGCTTAAAATGTAATTGTTAAGTTTGTTTTCTTTGTTTTGTGTTAAGTTTGTTTTTTAAATGGACTTTGATTTTTGAAACTAACGTACCTATTCTTCCCTTCAAAATTTACTCTTATTTTATGTTATTAGTATTCCATGTGATTTTTACTATTATTTGTAGATACTTTCCGCATAGACTTGTCTTCCGTAGTGTGACAGTGTTTTACCAGCAGACTAGGCTCCTTGAGATAGCCGGAAGTTTAGCGGCGAGCACTCCTTGACCCATCTTTCAAAATTACGTATTGTTCCCCCATGTTTCTTTTGAAGATTGTGGTCATTGAGCTACCTGTATGGGTTTTATTCGTATGTTTATTATACTATAGGGAAACGGGACAGAGAAAGGGGAGGTTTGGGTACCCATAAACATGTTTAACCCTACCGCTGGCTTTTGCTAGTGCCGGTACCAAGTCCTATCGTTGTTTATGTTTGTCTTTTGTATTTTTATTGTGGGGTTTTTCTTGTGCAGTTCCTATTTACTTTGTGGCATGTGGCTATGTTTTTCGACCATTGTAGGTGTTTCCTGTTATCTTTTTTATTCTATTTTTTTGTATCTTACTATACAGGTATGTTTTGACAATGTCGCAAAGAAAGCATGAAAATCGAAGAGAAACATCAATAAAGGGGACCGGGGGAACAAGTAAGTAAACTACTTAGATGTTAGTTCACAAAAGTATGTTTAAAAAGATGGAATGAAATTTTGAATATAACTAACAGCAATGTAAAGATAAAATGTGAAATAATTACACTATTGCTTTTATAAATACAAATGTCCGGCCATGCATTGTTGCAACAACCTCCCAAATAGACCAGAGTACATACACGATGTATCTGACCAGAGCACATATCTGAATTCCACCTACTTGTCTAATAGTGTGACACAGACCAATAATAACTAAATACCTGAATTTAATTTCTACATATGCGCAATTCGACAAGTCCTGTCTCTTCAGTACAGATAGATTTTAAACATGTTGAAGGCCATAAATTCAAAGATGTTAAAAAACTTAAGCGATATGTTACTTCGCATGGCACAATGAGACAAGTCGTGATCAATTAAGTACAATATCAAAGTAAACTTAAAACAGTTTGTACTGTACATAAACATACCGTACTCACCTCAAGTTTACTTAGAATATGAAATGGACAATTACCAATGGCAACCAATTATTTTATGATCTGCAATCAGATTTAACCCATCATACTTTATGCATAAAAAACGAAAATCAAAAAACAAAAAAAACATTTATGGTTGGTCATTTGCCCATGGAAGACGAGGGCGAGCGTGTATCGGAAGAAGATTTTTTTCCTTAAAATATGCAATATTTGTTATCTACGTACGAGGCCACAATTTGACAATTGTTTTGCACTTTCTTATATAATCTGCAGTTGTGGAATATGTTTACATTTAACATTGTATATGATTTCTTATTGTACCAGTATTTCACTGAGTGGGTTTTATTTCCTTAATTATTATATTATTATTATTATTATTATCGTTGTTTTGTATATTGTATTCCATTGCATAACATGTACGGTAAGTATTTTTTTTATTTCCGTACATTGTTCCTAGTATTTGCCCGTATAGAGAAAAAAATCATTACAAACATACCATGTTTTCAAAAGATGAAAAGGAAAAACTGTTAAGTGTACTTTAAATAAAAAAGGTCAATTTTTTTGGGATCCATTGGTAACAGTTATGATAATGGAATAGAGTAAAGCAATTCTGCTACTTTCATATTCGATCAACAAGCGGGTTGACGTAGCGCAAAAGAACAAAATGAACACAGCTCCATTAATCCCCATATTGATTTTATAGAGGCGCCGTTATTGTAATCTACCGTATACAACAATAAATGGGCATTCAGGATATTACAGTAGAATGTTAAGCTTATTCAATGAAACTGTTTATGTCCTTGTGTTTTTCTTTCCTAATCTTGTTTATATACAATGTAACATATATATTGTCATTTTTCAAATCTTTACTCGACGCATGTGTAATGTGTAAACGTCAATATTTGTATTTATAAGTTCAGAGATATACACTGATAACAACTCAAAATACGTATATTTACCATTTATTTTTTTTTTCTTTTGGGTAAATGTGTACCTATATGAAGAAATATATTTGAGAATGAGATCTCTGAAACGAATTGAAATACATCATGGCAATAAAATACATGTTAAAACAACTACGATTTTTTGTTCTTATTTTTAGATGCCATTCCATTTTTGAAAAGCATCAGAAAAGCAACAATGGACACATGGGGTAAAGAAATGTTATACAAACGTAAATAGTGTATTTCCATCGTATAGCTGACAAATTTATATTATTACATATATTTTAACATTTTAATGATTAATAGAAAACATGTGAAGAAACCTAAAATAAGAACTACAAAATGTCACTGCTGTTGCCATATATTATACATGGGGGTGTGATATATTGTCATGAAATGTTAATCTGTCTGTTCCGTTTAGTTTCTGGGGCATACTTTCGAAACGTCTTTTCATGATTTAAATGGAACTCACATTGATGAATGCGTAAGAGGTAAGGCAGAAACTTACTGACTTTGGAGAAAAAAAAATGCAATGTCAAGATAAGCTTTAGTTGTATGATTTTTAGTCATTCAGTCAAAGGTCAAAATCACATGTAAACTATATTCCAATTTTATCGCGGGTTTTATAAAAATCATGGTTTTCACATTCAAGCACACAAAAGCTATAGTTAGTCGTCATATAAGAGGGAGGTTGGTGCATCAGCTTTAACCCACCATTTTATTTATAAAAAAGTCGAGAATATGACGGCTTGCCAAAAATGTATTGTGTTGGGTTGTGTTTTCTTGATTCTGTTGTATGTTATACGGATTTTCCTTACTGGTCTATCCCTGTAATTGATTCTGACTTTAGTTGTCACTTTTATTTATTTAAACCAATTTTTAAACTGTAACCTCACCGTAACTACGTAATTACGTACAACGATGATTTTAGCTACCAATATACATAGAGAATACTTTTAAAACGTTTTACAGTAGATATAAACATTTGATATATAAATATTTTTTGTGCGATTCGCAAACAGCTGATCCCTAAGGACATTTCTCATCCTCAATTTTATGACCACGTGTGCCAAGTGATGGCAAAAGCTACCATAAATGAACAGTAACTTTTGTGTTTTGTTATTTATTTGAAGCTTCAGTGGAAGCTTTTGCCACCGATTGGCACCCATTGTTTTTCGTTTATCAGTCCAGCGTAAATATTTTCCATGTTAATCGTCAGAAGCCTTTTTGAGAGGCGAGTAGGTAATAGGCTACGAAGCTACATTTCTCCTCATTTCGATACCACCTTGCTTTTTAAGTTGAATCATCTCTTTAAACAGTGTTGCAGTCATTTGAACTAAATTTTACGTTAAATATTTTGGGAAAATATGTTTTGATCACCTCCTCTGAAATTCATGAACCAAACTGAATTAAGCAAATAGGATTAATGCATGAGATGTCAAAACAGAGATTGTGGTTTGGCAACAAATATGATTGCAAGCCTAGGAAAAGTTTAACATTAGACCCTATTGGAAAACATAATTTGATAATTTCTACTAAATTGTCTTGAACATATTGAACCAAACTTTACAGTAATGATGTATAGTAGTCTGATGCTCATTTCTATATACATCTACAACAGACATGGCAACTAGTATGGAACTTAGTTTAACAATGTTTTCATAAGGAAGCTCGGTCGATTAATTCTCTGTACCAAGTTAGTTAAATATAGTTAAAAGGGGAGATAGTTTTAATTTAAATAACAAAAGAAGGTATTGATATGCTAATTAAAATTATCTCCACTTTGAACCATACAAAACTAAATCGGTACAGGGAGATAACCGACCGAGATACCCCATCTGAAAGATATATTTTGCCATGTTCTTTTAAAGGTTGTATAATGGATGAAAAGTTCTGTTTAATTTTTGCTCAATTTATTTAGACCTATCAACAAGTATTGTCGTCGGTGTAAAATTAGATTTTTGTTAGATATATAGAATAAATTAAACCTTCTCGGAATAAAGTTTTGGTGGTCCTCAGCAAAGATTGCAAAGATTGTCCATCTTGTTCCGGTGAGATTAAATTAAAACATCTATAAAGACCATAGTGTGACAAAAGATGCTATGTGAAAAGCATATTCATTAATTTCCTCTTCAAATACTGAAAAACAATGAGCTAAACCTTACAGGAATATGTGAAGGAGGTCTTTTATAAAGATTACTTTGTTAAATACTGTCTGCAAGATTCGAAGATTCAGTATGGAAGATATGTTTTATGATATATGGATTATGTTAACAATCACTACTTTAAAACCGTTGCTCCCAGAAATAAGCACCTTCCATATTGAACATAGGTAATATAATTTACGCCAAACAAATTATATCCCCTTGACCTTAACTTTTGACCTTGAACATTGTAAGCATCCCATCTGGAAAACATACGTTGATTATATGCAATAAGGGTTAAATAAGGCAACTTAATGGTTACATATTTCATATATTTGGATGAAAGGCCATTCACTTTTAGAAACATTCCCTAGAAACCACATAAACATAAATAAATTAAGCAAAGCAAGCAAAAACAAACAACAACAACCCCCCCCCNCCCCCCCCCGAAAAAAAAACAAAAAAACAAAAAAACAAAAAAAAAACAAAAAAACAAAAAACCAAACACAAAAACAAAAAAACAAAACAAAACAAAGTAAACAAAAACACTTATGATATTTTGAGGATGATGTTGGCATTATCAACCAGAAGAACAAAGCAATGTTCAGTATAAATCTGGAGACAGCATTGAATAAAAGGCTCGATTAGTTTAGAGCTTTTATGTACGTACCTCAAACTGTCAACAATACTAATAAAAAAGCTAACATTTAGCCATAACGGTAACTGATAAAAGATATGTTTTTCACCTTATACGAATGCAAAATTACACTCCTAATGATTTCAAAAGAATGGAATTACGCTTTGATAGCAAAAGGCGAATCCTTTAAATCTTTATGAAGATAAAATCATGATTGTTATTTATATATTATCATTCAGCTGGTTATTAAATATATCACATGAACCATAGTCCTAATATTATTAATTACTGAATGCTAGATTATAAATAGTTCATGTCTACAGCCAAGTAAAAAAATATAAGATAGAAATTACCATTTTGTTTGTTTTTGTTAAGATACTTGACTATAATTGAAATAAATTTAGGTAAGGAGGCAAAATAAATAATAAATCCGGCCACCTTTGCAGCTCAAATGGAATCAGTGACGAATACCACTTTGTTATGCAATGTGATGCACTCAAATCAGCAAGTTGGTGTAATTACAAAAGTACCAAGTAAAATTGTGAAGAGCCAAAGTCCATGAGGCAAAAGGAAAAATCGGGTGAAAACCAACGAGAAATAATTGTCAACCGAGAAGGCGCTGATTTGATAAAGGCATTTCAAACGAAATGGTGGGTAAAATCGGTTTTATGGCGCACCAAAACTCTCCTGAAAAGTCGTAGATGATCATCCCAGTATTAAGGAAAAAGCATCTTTAATCACTGTTCGGATCAAAAATTCATTTGTTCCTTCATAAGGGACTAAAAACTATAGAAATGTTTGATAATTGTATGACACGAAATTGTTTGAAGCCTTGATTAATAAGGTGGTAACGTAGATATTTGATACTATGTCTAATGAGAAGGTTTGTATTTGTGCTAGCTCTCGCGTTACGAATCAACTGTGAAACATACATTCCGTAAGCAGGTGGAGCTTGAAATTAAAATCATCCCTTCTGTCGCAGATTTTAGTACTGCCATGACCATTTTCTTTAAATTCGAGATGTGAGTCGTTCCAAAAAGATGTAGACTTAGTGGTTTCTAAAAGAAAAAGGTAGTGACCGGTATCTCCGTCATAGAAAACCAATGTATTCAAATTAAACCAAATCTATACTCTCACAATCTTGCAATTCATAAAAAAAAACTTTGCAATTTTTTAAATCAAAACGCAAAAGTCTGTCCTCCTGGTTTACTTTTTGATTTATCTTATAATAATTTCTGTGTCAGTATTTATATCGATATATTCACACATGCAGTATTGTATATCTATTATGTATTGCTTTTCTCTTTGTACCTATATACTATAAGTTATTAGAATAAAATATTAATTACTAGTATGTCAATCAGACTAGTAATTATTTTGAAAGAATTGCTTAATGGACTGATTTCAAACTTTGCACGAAGTTGAACCACTATCAGATATTGTATGCTGTGAGTTTAACTTTTATAAGTCGTCGCCATTTTTAAGATGGCCTTCAAAATTTTTTAAAAAAATTCAACTTTATCGAATTTAAACGACAATAAAATATAAAAAATTCAACTTTCCCGGATTTAAACGACAATGTATTTCTATGATAACTTGATGATGTGAAAAGGGTGGAATCATTCAAAAAAAATGATGGTCTGGGGTGACATCAGCAATTGATCGTAATTGCAAAGCTAGTTCCAATTTGTTTTCGTTTTTTCTCTTTCTCTTTAAAGACCAAACAGCCTATTGTTTGTACGCATATAACAGCGCATTGTCATTGTTTCCTAACACGTCTGTGACGTCTTGTAGAAAATCCTTGAAACGGCGTTTTACTTTCGCTATATTTTTTAAAAATTGGAATGGCTTCCTGATTGAAAGGGCGGTTTATTAAAAATGGCAAAAATTGCGACAGGAAGAGGGAGAAAGTGTCAAACGGCATTTGGTATCTTATAAAAATTAATTTAGGGGTCAGACAAAGTCACACTTTCGAAAAAGATTGAGATGGAAGGAGAAAAAAATAAGGATTTTTTAACCTACACTGCTTACACAGGAACTTCGCAAAAGATGCAGTACATGCATTTCAGTCTGTCTTGAATGTACAAATTCATAAAACATGATTAGATACATAGATAATTATAGAACCGTTTCAATAAATCTGCCTGAACCTTGGAGTGTGTGACGCCAACAAAATACATTGTCATTCGATACAAAATTACATATACAATCAAACACAGTATAGTACTGTATAGTACTGTCATCTACTTAATATAAAGACATTGTCAGTAATAGAAAAAAACCTGAGTAAGTCAAATCATGTCCCGTAAGTATGGTCAGATTTGGGCATATTTATAAGGACAGTCAAACGAGTGGCACAAGTTTCATTTCAATGAGATTAAATTTTTAATGTTTTCATACCACCTTTTTTAAGTCCCAAAAACACATAGGCAACAAAAATTTAATATCTCTCGGAAATAAAAAATTTCTTCAGTTTTAAACGCTTTTCTTCGCGTTCAACATTTCCATTTAAACCATTTCCTCAACTTAAGTTCAGCAGAGCCAACATCCGCGTTCGAACCATTAACTCCATTTGTTTTAACCACCAGTAAAACAGCACAAAAAGATGTTGTTCAAAACTCATTGTTTACACATGCCCGAATGTAACATTTCCAAAAAAAAAGGAGATTCGAAAACTTATTACTAAATTCAGAGCTAGTGACCATATGCATGAATAAAAGAAGGGAAGTATAAAAACATTCCGAGACATAGAGGACGAGTTTCACTTCTTTTTCAACTGTGAAATTAATTCTTCATGTCGAAAGCAATTTTTAGATTACTATATCAGTGAAATATAACACATTTTTATTTACTTAACCAATAAGAAAAAAACTTGTTCTAATTCTTAACTCGTCAACACCCGATGATAATGAAACAGTGGTATCTTATATACAGCAGTTATTAGAACTGAGGAAAGATGTACCTTTTTCTGTTTTAGTATTGTAATTACATACTGACTGTCTTGCTTTAAATTATTTTTCATATTTGTTGTCATTGTACACTGTATATGTATTGTCACATTTGCTACAACCCTCATGGGTTAAAAGCCTTCAGTAAAGTTCATAAATCGCGAACGATTTTGATGTGTAAAAGCTCAAGTGTAAATATCCAATGCTTAAAATTAATAAAATTATATAGTTACTTAAAGCTCAATCATCCCTGCATAGCCGTATAATGATACCACAAAGAATGGTACGATTATCGGAAAATAAAAGACTAGGTACTTTCTCCTGCTCCGTGCGTAACTAACAGAGTCCTCCCCTGTTCCGACTTATAGAGTATGATGATAGTGATTATGGCTAACATTAAAATATTTTGTTTTGTCAATACATATAAAATCACAATATTATATATCCTCAAAACCCCTAAAAACAAAAACAATTTGTCTCATCAGTACAGCAAAATCAAAAGCATTATATAATGCTTTTGATTTAGCTGTACTGATGAGAAAAGTACAGCTTTGTCTCCTGTGTTACAGCTTAAGACAAAATATTTTGTCTTTCCAATACATCTGACACTAATATCATATACTGCTGAAATTAAATTGCAAAATCACCAGTTATCAAGTAAAGATTGATAAAGAGCGGTAAATCCAAATTTGTCAAAACACCGATATGGTCAACGGAAATAACGGTAAACCGTATACGTTCGTTGTTTTCCAGCGCCACAAATTTTGGTTACCCTCTGACGTATTTCAAACATATAATATACAGCTAGGATCGATTCATTGAAATTGGCAGGAAGAATTTTTTTTTCAAAACAGCAGAAATACAAAAATCCGTCATAGTCTGATTAATAAAAAGAAATGCACAGAGATTTACTTCTTTACACTTTAATGGAACAGATTTATTATTTTTAGATCTTTATATGGGATGTACAAATATCACAGATTGTCATTTTATTCGTCACTATTGACGCCTAGGAAAATTTTCGCATCGTTCAACTGAACTTTTTGCGGGAAATCTGTACTATGACGTCAGAGTTTTTCTAAAAGCCGAACAATGAAATACTGGCAAACAAACGATAAAATGGAGACTAAAATATATAACTTTTTTCAGAGTTCGGTGACATATGATTTTTTTCATATCGATTTAAAGAATACGGGAAGATATAGTTACTATAAGATTATCGTAGAAAAATCAACGGTCAATTTTTTTTTTATACGGATGACTTTATTTTGATCTTCCAAATTATATTTGGCGGGAATCAGAAAATTTTTATTTCTAAACATCTCACAGTCATACAAATGAAAGTTTTTAATTCTAATTGGACACGTATTGATCTATATTTTTACCAGAAAAAAGAATTTTGATTCTAAGTTTCAAAATAAAGAAATAGCATCAATTTAAAGAAAGTGTGAATGAAAACGATAATTCTGGAAAGACTGCCAACTTTGAGTTGCCATAGCAACAAAATTAAGTCGGTGACCCCCCCATTTTTTTCGCCGAAAATTTCCCCTAAGTCACAAACTACTTTGTCACAAAATTTGAGAAAAAAATCAATGGTGGAACTAAATAGGCAGTTTGGTCTTTAACCTCCCACTTCAAGCGTTTATTAGCATACGTCTGTATATATTTAAAAAAGGTCCCTCAGATATGGTTTTTTTGTGTAACAGAATATGAGTTCCGTCAGAAATATTCCAAAGAACAACATGATAAAATTCTTTTTCAAACAGAAAACATATTACGGCATTTGTTCCAAACGGAATTAATGGTGTATCATGTTAGTTTCCAAACGAAGGAATATAATACTCACGCTAAAATTATTTTTTCATTTGGACTGTGTGCCGGTAAAAATTAACACCTAGTAAGTTTATCTTATTGCGTATGAGATGGATGGTAAACTTTTTTGTATCTCCTGTCCATCATTTATATAGCACATGTTAGGACCATATACCATATACAATTAATATCAAATTAAAGAGAGGGTGGCCAAGTATTTGTCACTTATATTTTTTCCCTATATATTTCATATAAAACTAAATTGCGCTCAAAAGGTTTTTACAAGTGACAGAGGAAATGTAGTTTTGTTTCATGTTGAAAAGGTAAGCCAGTTTTGTTCTGATAAGCTTTTTTTGGTAAAATTACCTTATTTTGGTTTTGTCGGAGGTGTGTTTGAAATATTTAACAATACAAAAAAAATTATTTTATCGCAGGACAGGATTGAAAGACCTATTTAAAGTTGACTTTAAATTTTAACCAACTTATAAAGCAGATATCAATTTCAATATTTTTTTTCAGTGTAGGATTTGAAAGAATTAATTATATTCAAAGTTTCTGAAGACAGAAAAGGAGGTATTAAAAATCTTGTTTCTGTGTATTCGTGTTTTTTATACAGAATACACAGAATCTATTAGTTCTATTTTCGTAAGGATTACTGTGATAAAACGTTCATATTTTTTGTTGAACATTTCTGATCACGACCTTTTCAGAGCTTTTGCTGTTAAATTGTTACCAGAAACTATTACAATGGTAGTAACAAGGTAGGACCATTACGTTCGACAGTGTTTCCGGTTGTTTTCCACCTGTTTTGTCTTTTTGCTTCTTTGACGTTGGCTTTATTGACAATTCTGTTCGGTATTGTTGTTGAAAATGTAAAAAATTGGATAACGGGAAACATCTACAATGGCTGAAAATAACAGTCACATACCACTATCTTCCAGGGAACTAAACAGGAAAAACACAAACAAGACAAAAGACAAACGTAAACAACGATAGAAACTCGGGATAGCCGGCCTTTGTACCGGCACTCACAAAAGCCAGCGGAAGGGTTAAACTAGTTAATTGGTACCCAAATCTCCCCTTTTATCTGTCCCGATTCCCTATAGTATCATAAACATACGAATAAAACCCAATACAGGTAGACCACTAACTCAATTCAATGACCACAATCTTAAAGAAGACAAAATGACAATACGTAATTTTGAAAGATGGGCCAAGGGATGCTCGCCGCTAAACTACCGGCTAGCTCAAGGGGGCTGGTAAAACACTGTAGCACTACGGAAGAAAAGTCAGACTCAAAACTTTCCGAGGGGTTTGGCCAAGAATCATCATATATTTCAATAGACATGGGCAATATCGGCGAGAGGCAAGTATATGTGTAAAACTTTCAGGTCACTAGATCTCAAAGCTAATTTGACGGATGCAAGCAGAGTATCTTGTCGATATCCCCTATTACGTAAAGAATGTAAGTTAAGTCCCAGCTTTTCTTGATTTTTAATCAGTTTTGGGCATTTTTTAACAACATCTCTGTAAAAACGAGGATAAAAAAAGCTGAAATACCTCATTTACCCTTAGTAATTTAGACTTAATCAGAGTCATCAATATTTCTATTCATATCTTTCAGCATAAGATCTTTTACTTTATCGCATGATAAACACCATATGGTAGTTGGGGAATCACGCTACCTATATGAATGTTATAGGTCAGATTTGAGAGGGAGAGACAATTTACCACGCTTTGATGAAAACTAATATATGCTAAAATTTATGACAAAAATTCCGTCTTTCATTTTTAATATCGGAGTACATGTAGTAACAACCTTTATACAGGCGAAGTCTTTAAATAACATTACATCAAGCAATGAGTCGCCTTACTTTGCTTAATCCAATTTTACCTTTAGACATACCATTTTTCACATGACTATTGGTGCATAAAAATCCTGTCGACGCAATAGGTCATACGCTTTATGGAGTTCATTTTAATTTGAACATATTTTCTCACAATTACAGCTTATAAACGCTTTTAACCTCAACCAGTCCTGACGCAACAACTCCAAAAGATGGCTCCGAGCTTTCGCTTATTTGAAAATTAGGTAAACTAGAACTGTTTTCAAATTCAGCCTGCTTTATACTGTATGAACAAATAAAGGAATATTGAGTATATATACATGGGAAACATCCCTATAAATACGTGGTAAGATTAAGGAAATGGAATAATGCTTTCTTTGTTGTTCTTCATCTTGAAGTCACGAGTTAGTTGTTGTATTTTGCGGATATTGGTTTTCAAACTATTTGCGTTTAAAACGATAAGGGCGAAAATTTATACCAGCGATATTTAATTGCAATTTTGAATATAAATGAACATAATGACTTCAACTAAAAATCCGTGAACATGAAACCCCGTGGATGAATCATACACTGCAATCAGCAAATATCGTAAATCGAATATAAAGCCCTTAACAGTATTATTTTTATTTCTGAAGTTTTTGTTTATGTGATATGCGGACTCGACAAAAAGGCAAAATAAACCATAAAGAGCTATTGAACAGCTCTTTTGATAATCACCTGCCTGTGGGTCGAGTAACTTTGACGGGTAGGCCAATAATTGCGTCGAAAGTTCTTTTCCAAACATAAAGAGTATAAATCTTTGACCTTTGCTTTTAATGATAATCTCGGCTCAACCCAGCAGCAGCCCTCAACTCAAACATCAAATAAACAATGAAAGGATATGGTGTAAATGTACTTCACATAAAGTCTCTGCAAATTCATGGCAGAACCAAGCAAATGAACAACGCTTTTATTGTTTTTTTTTTTCATTCTGAAATTACAAAAACAGGAAACAGCAAACACCTACAATGACCAGGAACTACAATCACATGCCACAATTTACAAGCAAACTGCACCAGAAAAACAATAATGAAAACAAGAGACAAACATAAATAACGATGGGAACTCGGGATAGCCGGACTTGGTACCGGCACCAGCAAAAGCCAGTGGTAGGGTTAAACCGGTTTATGGGTACCCAAACCTCCCCTTTCTCTATCCCGTTTCCCTATAGTATCATAAACACGCGAATAAAACCCAATACAGGTAGACTACTAACTCAATGACGACTATCTTGGAACAGAAAAAGCATAAGACAAAACGTAATTTTGAAAGAAGGGTCAAAGAGTGCTCGCCGCTAAACTGCCGGCTAGCTCAAGGAATCTAGTCTGCTGGTAAAACACTGTCGCACTACGGAAGAAAAATCAAACTCAAAACTTTGTTCAGAATATCTCGTCGATATCCACTATTACGTAAAGAATGTAAGTTACGTCCCAGTTTTTGAAGTCAACATTAGACCTTCAACAATGAGCTTTGCTCTTACCTCATAGCAAGTTCAAAATTTCCCGTAGGACCGATTTGATCGAAATTCTTTGCTAAATGTCGAACAGTCGAACAACGCTACATCCATGTTTTTTGTGGTCATGGTTGCGGGATTGTCGACACACATAAATAAAAATTGGCAAAGTGCTCTTACAATCACTCTCATCTGTTACCCGACAAAAGCACTGGTGTGTGATTACAACATTTATACAAACACGGAGCATTCATCTAGTTGATTGTAAAAAATAACTAAATACCGAGGTTACTGTGAATTTATCTTCTGCATATGCGCATTTCCACAACTTATGTCTCTTCAGTGCAGATAAAATCTAAACATTTGGAAGGCAATCAACTCAAAGATGTTCAAAAACTGATACAGAACACATAACCAATATAATCTAAATGTAATGCCAAAATCAGCTAAGGACAGAGCTTTGTATGGGGGAGATACTCCTTAGTTATCAACAAAATTTACAAAAATTTAAATATTGCAAGATTCCATCAAGAATCGCTTTCGGGTCAGCACCGAAGATCTGACTACTGGGCTGGTGAATACCCTCGTGGACTAACAGTCCACCAGCAGCGACATCGTAAAACAGTAAGATGTCGGCACAATAAACAAGTGGTGGGAAGAAAAACATTACAAAAGTAATTAATGCCAAAATTTGAAAGTATGATAGTATATCCATATGGGAAATTCTCTCACGAACAAGTACACCATAACTAAAATATATTTACAACTCTCTTAAGGTAGTATGGGGTCTAAAATCTCTCATATAGAATTTTCTAATATTTGGATGATTTGCTGTTTGTTATAGGAGCATACAAAAAATAAAATAAAAATTGGGGGTCACTTGCCATATATGAATGATATATGTCATTTAAAAATCTGCTATTTTTGTTGTAATAATAGGGAAAATTACCAAATTTTATCAAAATTTTAATTTACCCTAGTTACATCAAATAGGCTTTTTTTTAATTAATTAGTTAATGTGCTGTCCTTCAATTTCCAAGGGAAAAAATGGGTTCACCCAACTTATTTTGAATAAATCGCGAAAAACTGATATTTTCCTATTATTTCTATACAAATTATCTCCCCTTAATGAAACAGGAGTTTGCTGAAACGGTTCAAAATTCTGCATGGTTACGTAATGAAAGTAGTATAATTCATCAAATTTAACTATCATAAGACATTGCAAATGGTTTCGGTAACATTTCCATAAGGAATTTATTTGTATTTCCCTCACTCTCGGATACTTACATTTTGAAATCACCGACATAACAGGCTTGATGTAAGTACAAATATTGATTCTATTCTCGTCAACTTTAATTTTATATTTTGGCAATGCTTCCTGCCTGCTTACTGTCTTCTGGACAGTCTCATGACTATTTGCTGTTCGACAAACATATTTCTCCGGGCTTTTGTGTCTTTGTCGATTCATATAAGGACATAGTGAATGTTGGGGGGAGGCCTCGTTTGTTGAATTTTGTTTGAATTTCGAAACTTTTGGTCGCGATGGTAACTATCAAAAACAAGTAAAAGAGGCCTACGAAGCAGGTTGGAGTTATCTCAAACTTCTAACACACATCAAGGTAGATCTAGTATCCAGAAATACTTGGTATGATGGACATCTACTGGTCAATATACTGGTAAATGGAAAGGGCATAGGCCAAACTGCAATATCATGTCTGGAGACTAGGTAAAGGTAAAGGATCTAATATTTTATGAAGGTCAAAAAGAAAACAAATTGAGAAAAAACAACTACACATTGAATGATTTGAGACTAAACAGTAAATGTCCTTTCCCGATAATCAATACATAGCAATTAAGAATTTAATGCATTATTTTGAAGTTTCATTGGGGTATGAAAGTGTTGACCGAAGCACATTTTCAATGAAGCGAGGTATCGCTTCATGTTGAAAATGTGCGCCCGGTCAACACTTTCATAGTCCTTATGAAACTTTTGAATAATGCATTCAATTCTTATTATTACATTTTAAAACTGAAACATAAAAAACAAATTTATCTAAAGGAAAATACATTATCTATATTACGATTCTATTTTTATAAATCATCCACCACGTGGTCTATGTGGTCATGTGGTCAAATGTGTTTCATTGGATTTATTGGAATTGCAACTTCGCATTAATATGCCACGTGATCGATGTTTACGTATCAAATTCACGAAATTTAAATATGTATGCATGAAATGTAATTATTAGACAATGGCAGACATTTATTTTCCTAGTTGCTATAACTCATTAATTTCTCCTTTGTCAATATTGGATGGCCAAGTTTTATTGGCAAAGGACGACATTTTCTGTGGACGCCAATTGACATGATTTATATGACAGCTATATGGTTATTACTGTTGGTATTTCAACATAGTGCTATCTAGTAAAGTCATATACTTTCTCATCGTGGCTATAGGTAAACCGGAGCAGCGAGAAATCTAAGTCGCCTTATCGAAAATTTAACTCGAATCAACATGATAATTCTCTACGGCGAAATAGCAATTTTGCATGTTCAGAATACAGTGCGGATAAAATACCATTGCAACATGGTGATTTCTTTAAATATAATATGGTCGTCAAAATAACCATTATTTTTAATATAACTGTGGTTATAATTGTGTTGCTGTTTACATTTATTTTAATAGAGTGGAAAATGTCTGCAAAGAAAAAGGACCAAGACTATGAATAATATATACGGTACGATATTTTAGAGTCGTCAACATTTATGAGCTGGCATTTTTTTGTAATTTCAATGCAATTTTAATGTGTAGCTTTTTCCTTTGTATTATTTGTGCATTTGTTTGTTTGTTTTTTGTGCTTTGTTTTAGTTTTTTACTTTTTGTTTGTTTTTCTTTCCCACCATATACCTACATTATATTAACTTTATGCAATGCAATCAAAACTAAATATAAACTAAATGTTGTGCTTTAATCGTGAAACGGGAGGAATATGTATCATGGGTATGTTAGAATTTGAAAAAAGGGAATTCAATCTACTGTGGATGTCACGTAAAAACGAGAAAATGTTAAACACTAACGCATTATAAAAACCTTGTTAATCATTACTTGAATCAGACTAACCCCAAAAAATCTGTTATTTGCACGAATTCGTAAGTAGAAAGGTGTGTTCAGAAGGACGCTAGTCAGCATCTCTAACCCAAAATTCCACAGGGGGACTGACATCATTTCCTTGGGAGGGTAAAATGTGACTTCTGTGCTGAACCAAAAACTGAATGTAGTTGGAAACTTGCGATAGCTAAATGTTTCAACTAAGAACTATCTACCTCGTGCATACCTTTGTCATTAGACTATTAAGATACTTTTGGTTATATTTCAGCTTTCGTACATCTTTTTGGTTATGATCTTCAAAACACTTTGATTTCCTCTGCACTGAAGAGATATTAATTGTCGAGATGTCTTTCTGCAGAAATGTACTGTTACTTCGTTCGGTATTTTGTTGTTCATTTCCACTGGGTCGACGCCTCTACCGGTGGACTGTTATTCCCCAGTGGATGTAGATAAGAAATGCATTTGTAATCATCATTTTCAGAAAAAAAAAATAAATTGAGACAGTTGAAGTATGTTTCGTTTTATAGGATTCCCTCACATCCAACATCCCAATGTCCATATCTTGGATCACTTACTAATAATAGGAAGAACACTTGTAAGGACTTTTATATGGAAATAGTGACAAACGGTTAACAATCTGCCTATAATAAATATGGTCCAAGCATAAGGTTCAGAGGTGAACAAAACCAAGTTACTGATATAAAGTCAGTAGTCATTGTTGGCGCTGGATTAGCAGGATTGTGTCCCGCATTTGAACTTGAGAAGGAAGGATATGAAGTAAGTGTACTGGTGAAAAAGTTAAGAATCGAATTCATTTGAAACTGTGTTTCTTCATTTACGTCTCGAAACACGAGCATAACAATCGATCCCAACGAAATGAAATCGCGTGCAGAGGGCACTCTAACCATAATGAACGCTTTCTGTAATTTTCCACTTTTCAATTTTCATTTTTTGCAATAAATCATGATTTTGACATTTTTATCGACGTGTTCAATCTGTTTACTGCCTGCAGACGATGATTAACTAAAAAGTAATAAAAAATTGTCAAAAGAATTGACATTCACATGAGGGCACCAATTTTACCTATTATAGGAATTTCGACTTTTGTTTTGGTGATTTTCAGAATTTGAAACGGTTTGGTACACAGATTAAACAGTTTGACTTTACAATTTTGTTTGAAACATCAAGACACACAAATTATGGACGATAAGGCTGCAATGAATCAGTTCCTGTCTGGAATTGGATTCGTTTTTAAGGCAGCTAAAGTTTTGGGGTATAAATCTGAATTTTAGAGATTTTTGTTTGTCGAGGAAGCATGACCAGATAGAAGACTGACTTCATTTTTTCAAGAGTCTAACCTGATAATTTCGAAACATCAGACACGATGACACGAAGACTGACTAACAAGTTCATGCTTTCGTCAAATCAATCTGCGTTGCTAAACTTAATACACTTCTAATGGAAATGAAAAACCATGATCCTCAACCTTTTTAGTTAAGTGTATTATCTTAATGCATCATTGTTTTGAATTAAAGTACCTGACTGGTCTTTATTTTCCAGGAAATAATCTACTGGTGTTAAAATAAAATTCTAATGACTCTATTCTTTAGCTTTGGAAACAAAGCTATGTTCTAATTCCAAAAATATTTTTAGCTAAAGAATATTCGTTTCACATTTTATTCACTAAATATTCATGACTTTTGTGTAAATAAAGTTTTAAATAATAAATCACCTAAAAGCTGCATCAAATTATGACAATAATAGAAATTGACAACAGTTACTTAATTTAAGACTCTGAACTGAAATTGACATAACCGTAACCTAGCAACGTATGTGTTGTTGTTATGAAATCTTGTCTATGTTGCATATCATGCTCTACAATTCAGATATAAAAATTTGATTATACCCCGCTCCGTAGGATAGGGGGTTATACTGTTTTACCCTTGTCCGTCCGTCTGTTTGTCTGTCTGTCCGTCCGTCCGTCCGTAACATCTTTCGTCAAGGATTTCTTAGCTTGTGTATGCAGTAATGATTTGATATTTGGTCTGAAGCATTAGTATGATGAGTTGTATCGTGTCTCTCCATTTCAAGTCCATAACTCATCTGCTTCCTGTTTGACGGTAACTTCATTCATCATTGCAACTATGCCAATGCTTGTATTGTGTCCACACTTGTACTGTGTGCACGCTTGTATTATGTCCACACATACTTAACTTAGCATTGCCATATTAATTCAGGGTTAAATGAGCGGGGATATAACTGGCTTCCATTCGGCGACAGCTTTTGTTTTTAACGACAATAAAATTACAAATATGAGTTTTATTCCTTTCCGTTTCCCGTTTGGCTTCACATATAACAACTAAGCGGTCATATAAATCAGAAATACAACCAGCTCACATTTATACCCGCTTCGATTTTGAAATATCCCTATTTTATATTTTTACAATAGAGTATTTGTATTAATTCATAAGCTTATGAGCAACTTGTATTAATAAAATAACGAATATAGATTTCTCTATGTCCATTTATGTGTATTTGTATGCAGTTTTCTGACATATTTTAATTCTAGTGTCAACCCCAATATTGTCTTCTAAGAGCCGCTTCGAATGTTCAAAGCGCTTGTTAAATATATTAGAATCGAAAAGGGCTCTATGCGAATTAGAACATGGTCAGACCTTATATTTGTCTTCGTGTTATACCTCGCTATCGCTCGGTATAAAATATTGACAAATATAAGGTCTGCCCATGTTCTAATTCGCATAGAGCCCGCTTGCAATAATCTATTTCTTAATTGAAAACAATTTATCAAGGTATGATGCAAGCCAATTTTACCTGAATAAACAATAAAAGGATATAGAGTAAATTCACATAAGACATAGTCTTTACAAATACATGATAGAACCAAGCAAATGGATAACGCTTTTTTGTTGTTCTTCATCTTGAAGATTTTACAATAATTTTTTTCTCATGCCTCGTAGTAAGTTCAAGACGGCCTTTAGCATCGGGTTGAGAGGAAGTCTCTGCGAAATGTCGAACAACGGAAAATCCATGTCTTTTCTGGCCAAGGATGCCAGATTGTCAACAAACGTTAATTAAACTTGCAAAGTGCTTTAAAATCACTGTCAAAAGCACGACACCAGAAGACGGAAGATCAAAGACACTGCATGCCCACAAAACACACAAACACTTCACATACAACACAAAAAAACTAAAGCACTAACAGTGTGAACTCTCTCTCTCTCTCTCACAAAAAATGGATTAAAAAAAAAACCGAGTGACAATGCATTAAACGATTGATTGATTGAATACTGTTTAACGTCTGCTCAGCAATATTTCAGCTATATCAAGACGAGAACAAGTTTGTTAATAAATAATCACTTTGAATTATGGGAAGGGACATGGGACGGGAAATTCTGACTGCCACTGGAAAAGTAGGGTGAATTCGTCAAGGGCGGGGAATTTAGCCTTGTAGCCGATCAAACTCAGATCCACGGGTTGGAAGAAATGCCACGCTTCCTGCACGTTAAAGAACCCTTGTAGCAAGCTCTTTTTGGTGCATTAAACGAAAGACAATCCGAATAATCAATAATGTTATATATACTTATATAAAAACTACAACTGAGGGAGCTGAACAAAGTGTACAGGTGAGATTAAACTCGATGTATAAACCATATGTAAGAAAAGTAAAGAGCACACATCTCAACATGGCGAATATTATAGAAATTATGTCATTCTCTTATATAAATTTCTTAGTCCAAAAAATTATACATTAAAGACTCAAGGAAAACTGAGACCAAGCACATGGTTAAGCAAAATTAATGTAAGAATGAATTACTACCGATAATTAAAGTGAAAAATCTATCTGGTAAAGAACGGCGAAGTAATATGAACTTTGACGTTCTTTCTACTCTGCGTCACCTGAACTTGCATGGAAACATTTCTATGCAAAAACCAAAGCAATTATGCAATAAAATCTTCAGTCTGATAAGTCTTATTTAAGGCTTCTTTTTGAAATGTTTACATAACGAATTTCAATCGTTTTTAACACAATGTAGTAGAAGTAATTTGGCATTTGATAATACAATGCCAAAATTGTTTATTGTATTTGTAACACATTTTTTTTTGTTCATCCTTTTTGATGCTGTGCGAATTTTGACGTTTTCAAAAGACCGGAAAAGTTAAAAAATCCTACGTTACAGACCTATTCGTACAAAGAATTTAATGAAATACCTAATTTAAATGTGTTGATAGTGATTCAATAAATTTAAGTCAAAAACAGCGAAATGTCTTGCGAATCTGCTGTTCGTTCGGACCCAAGAATGGTCACTATCACCACTCTTTACGATTGCCAACTTATAATATTAAATAAGGCCACACAAAACTAATTAGTTACTCTTTGGAAATTATGCTTCTAGATTAGCAAAATCAAAATTTAAATATAAAAGTTTTTTTCCACTGCTAAATTTCCAAATCAAGATGAAAAAAAAATTTAAATCACGCACGTTGAAATAAAACAAAAATTTTTCACGATTCCGATCGTGAAATTATAAAATGACACTATGTCATTTATGCGCTTGCAAAAATGGAAATAGTACTGTAGCTAAGCGTTATTTTAATTCAGTTGACATGGCCACAATAAATTGAAGTGGGAACGGAGTAATACACTGTCAACTGTATTTTATGAACAGTTGTGAGGCTTCGAAGGGGATTTATTCAAGCCTTTCAGTCCAATTCTCTCCGCAAATGCATATGTGGTATTTAAACTCTCTTTTAACGACTGGGTTACGGCGTAACATTTCCCTTGTTTTCAACACTCCTCGAATTCGTGTTTTTCACGCTTCAGTCTATGACTTGCGTAAATACATGTAAATAAAAGTGTGGATACATACTAGTCCTATAACATAAGCCTTCGTTTGTTGTGCAGCCTTTTATATTTGGACATTGATATGTACAACACGAATAAAATTTGCAAAACAAACGAAAGTTGTTATAGGACTAGTGTACCTACTTGTAAACTTTAAAATCTGATGTAAAGGTTATTACAAAATTTTTGAATCAATGAACAAAACAAAAAGCCAAATGGGAAAGCCAAGTAAAGTTCACTTCACAGGTTAACTTTTCTTGGCTGTTCAATATAAAGTTGAACAGTATGAATATGTACCTGGCATAAGTCATAGACACAGACACCAAGGCGATTTGATGTTAAAAATGCATAAACATCAGTCATGTCAGTTTAAATACTGTTGACAAAAAAGCATTTTCAATTTACCTGAATAATTTTACTTTCTATATCAAGATATTTCAGAAATCTACACAAGAACAAACCTTCTTGCATGCAGTACATCTTAATCTTTGTTGTTCTGTTAATGAAGAAAAATAAGAGGAAACATGTATGGAAGTTACTCGCAAACAGCTTATCGCCATAGGGATTTCTCAGCCTCGTTTTTACGGAAATCTTGAAATCTTAAAATGTCAAAAACTGATAAAAAAATCCAGAAAAACTGGCACGTAATTTACATTCTTTACGCAATAGGGGATATTGACAGGATAGTCTGCATGATTCCATTAGATTGGCTTTGGGTTCCAGTGACCTAAAGATTTTACAGGTATGCTGGCCTCTCACTGGTACTGCCGATGACTTCTGAAATCCATGATGATTCTTCACCAAACCCTTCTGGAAGTTTTGAATTTGATTTTTCCTCTGTAGTACGACAGTGTTTTACCAGCAGACTAGCACTAGCAGATATGTTTTGATCTTGTTTGGCCATTTTGATCTTATCACGATCTTGACAGGCTTAACACAATTTTGTTAAGACAGTGTTAGATTTTAAGTTGGTTTTCAGGATAATTGATTTCAAGGAAGATCAAGACGTGTTAAGAGAATTCAAGATCAAACAAGATTGACGTGTTCATTGCGTTCAGGGACAATCAAGACGAATTAAGTTTGTTAAGATCAAACAAGATCCTGATTTGATCTTGTTTTATCTGGACAAACTTAACATATCTTGATCGTCCTTGAATGCAGTTATCTTGTTTGATCTTGATAGACTGAACTCGTCTTAATCGTCCTTGAAAGGAATTATCTTGAAATACGACTGAACCTCTTACATAGTCTTATCAAAATTGTGTTAAGCTTGTTAAGATCGTGATCAGATCAAAATGGCCAAACAAGATCATAACATATCTGCTAGTGTAGGCTCCTTGAGGTAGCCGGAAGTTTGGCGGCGAGCACTCCTGGACCCATCTTTCTAAATTACGTTTTGTCTTATTCTTTCCTTCTCAAGATCTTGGTCTTGGAGTTAGTAGTCTACCTGTTTTGAGTTTTATTTTTGTGTTTATTATACGATGGGGAAAAGGTATAAAGAAAAGGGAAGTTTGGGTACCCAAAAACGGTTTAACCCTACCGCTAGCTCTTGCTAGTGTCAGTACCAAGTCCGACTATCCCGAGTTCCTATCGTTGTCTACTTTTGTTTTTTGTCGTTTTGTTGTTTTTTCTTGTGCAGTTCCCTAATATATTGTGGCATTTGATTGTAATATCCTGCCATTGTAAGTGTTTACTGTTATCTTTACTATATTAATTTGGACATTTACGATGGAATATTTCTAAGACTTCATAAAAGTTATCAAGAAGAACTATAAAGGTTCTAGCACCAGTTTAAGATAATCACTGCCAGATATAGACCAACTCTGCATGCTGAACATATGTGATGATCATTTTTGAATCTGCCAGTCTGTTTTATGCCTAAGTTTCAGTACATCTTAAATGGTTTATAATGATCATCTACATGTAAATTTACACAATGCATTGGTAGACTTATTAGTGATTGACATGCGCACTGAAAAGTGCACATCTGAAGATCATAAACATGACAAAGTTGTGGCTATAGCTATCCTGCGAAAGGAAGTCAGAATGTGAAAAGTTGTTACGAACGTGACTTCATGAAAAAATTGCAAAACGGGACCATGCAAAACAGTGATCAACTTATTTCTATTTTCAATGATAACAGCAGATATATTGACGATATCCTTACTATTGACAATCCCAGTTTTTAGATTATGTCGACATCATTTACCCACAACAACTGAAACTTAATAAAGCTAATAATGATTCTAAGAATTGCCCTTTTCTGGATCTAACTATCATCGTTGACTCTGGTAAAATAAAAACTAAAATTTACGATAAAAGGGATGATTTTGATTTCAGTATTACTAATTTCCCTTTTCTTGACGGCGACGTTCCTCGAACCCCATCCTACGGAGTTTATATTTCTCAACTGGTACGATTCGCACGCGTTTGATCTACTCTTGACGACTTCAATGAACGTAACCTTACTATCACTTCAAAACTTTTGCAGCAAGGTTACAGATTTCATAAATTTTTAAATACATTTAAAAAGTTTTATCGAAGATATGAACATTTGATATCTAAATATAACGTCAATCGCAAACAGCTTATTTCTAAGGGCATTTCCTATCCTCAATTTTACAGAAATGTTGTTAAAAAATGTCAGAAACTGATTAAAAATCCAGAAAAACTGGGACGTAACTTACATTCATTACGCAATAGGGGATATCAACAGGATATTCTGCACGTGTCCGTTAAATTAGCCTTGGGGTCCAGTGACCTGAGGATTTTACACACATACTGGCCTCTCACTGATACTGCCGATGTCTACTGAAATACATGATGATTTTTTACCAAACCCATTTGGAGTTTTTAATTTTATTTTCCTTCCGTAGTGCGACAGTGTTTTACCAGCAGACTAGGCTCCTTGAGCTAGCCGGCAGTTAGCGGCGAGAACTCCTTGACCCATCTTTCAAAATT
This sequence comes from Modiolus philippinarum, assembly GCA_002080025.1. Classification (NCBI taxonomy): domain Eukaryota; kingdom Metazoa; phylum Mollusca; class Bivalvia; order Mytilida; family Modiolidae; genus Modiolus; species Modiolus philippinarum. The sequence continues at coordinate 290,108 of MJUU01025122.1, forward strand.
ACGTTTTGTTCCCTAGATTGTGGTCATGGAGTTAGTAGTCTACCTGTATGGGTTTTATTCGTATGTTTATTATACTATAGGGAAAGGGGACAGAGAAAGGGGAGGTTTGGGTACCCATAAACCGGTTTAACCCTACCACTGGCTTTTGCTAGTACCGGTAGCAAGTCCGGCTGTCCCGAGTCCCTATCGTTGTTTACGTTTGTCTTTTGTATTTTTATTGTGGGTTTTTTTTTGTGCAGTTCCTATTTACTTTGTGGCATGTGGCTATGTTTTTCGGCCATTGTAGGTGTTTCCTGTTATCTTTTTTATTGCATTTTTGTTGAAGGCAAGCAATTACTGGACTTAGTTTATTCAAGTGGATTTGTTGAATTGAATTATTAGACACAACTATTATTAATCTTATAATGCCCGTTGAATGAAAGCTGTTATGTAGGTTCATATACATAAATTAGAAACAATATTGAAATGCCGGACAAGAACAACTAAAAAATATTTCGGTCGCTCTTAAATTTAAGATTTGAAGCGAAAATTTTAAAATGAGAAAATTAGCTCGCTCCCCTCAAATTGTTTGGCCAAAATCTGGAAGAACTACTTAATAATTTGGTTTGGCCTAACAAATATTTTTATCTATTTTCATGGAAGGGTTTCTTTTTTGTATAACTTGCTCTTTTTGTATAACGTTTTTGGTATATATTGTGAAAAACATTGCGTTTGTTTCATATCTATTTGTTTATTTCAATTTACTCTCATGTATGAACCTTTAATTTTTTCACTCACCAAGCAATAAACCTACCTCTCTATACTATGGAGTGTACATTTCACAGCTGATTCGATTCTGTAGGTAGCATCCTCAATAAACACTAGGGGCGCCACTGTCCGGATGTGTAATTTTTTAAATATGACTCTGGTACCTTTCTGTAGAACACAGGTAAGTGAGATGTGTTCAACCAGTTTCACAATGGCTGTTCCCAAAAGAGCGCCGCCTAGTGTTTATTGAGGATGCTACTGTAGGGCATGTACTTATACAATCATTTTAATAGACTAAAAATACTGTCCCAAAAGCTGCTAGGTCATGGATTTTTTCAGCCTTTGCTTTTTTCATCCTCCAGAAATGTTATGGACGTCACCATGACATCATTTGAAAGATATGACGTGTCTGTGTCCCAAATGAAAAGGGACATTTACAGACAGATAAAACAACAGCAGTAGAGTACCGAGAAATGATGGTCACAAAAATCGAAGTCTAAAGACCTGGCAAAAATGGCAACAGAGAAAAAAAAGACAGAACAAGGACGCCAGATAGCCATAATGCACGGAAATAATAAAAGGACGACATTCAGAACTAAGGCACTCATTTCATGTCATCACTGATTTTACATAACCGGTTTTGATTCAACTCTGGATTAATCACTGATAGTGTGACGGGTACCGCATGTGGAGTAGGACATAATTACCCTTTTTGAGCACCTGATGTCACTTCCTGTTTTCATGGGACTTATGAGTGCCTTAGTTCTGAATGTCGTTTTTTTTCTATTTCCGTTGCTATTGCAGTGTCTTGTGACTGTATCATGTCCTTGTGGTGTACTTGTTTTTTCTGTGTTCCTGTTTTTGCCCATGTCTAAATGTGTTCCTTTTGTAATAAATTACCATTGTTTAAAGCAAAAAATAAATGCAAACAGAGAACGTGAATAATGCAGTTCAACATGTATTCAACGTGAATAATGTAGTTCAATATGTATTCATACAGTGACTACCTTGATAGAGCTCGGTTGCTTACAAATAGGCTACTCAAGCAAGGGTATGTTGCCCATCACTTGAGGTCATCACTACAGAAGTTTAACGGTCGACATCACGATCTTGTGGACCGCTATGAGATATCTGTTTCTCAGATGACAACTGATCTTTCTCTTTGCCACTAATGTTTTTGACTTTACGACCGGAGTTGACATGTTCAACACGGCGGTGTCTTATAAGAAGCAGGAGATGCTTACTCTACCGGTGCACCTGATCTCACCCATGGTTTTTATCGGGTCCGTGTTGTTCATTTTTGTATATGTGCGTGTCTTCATTTTCTTTTCTGTGCCGTGCTCATGTTATGTCTTCGTTTCTTCGTTTTTCCGACGTTGCCATTGTCCTTGGATTGTTCTTTTCAGACTGACGGTATGGTTCTCACTTACTAAAAACGTCAGAGATAAGTTTTAGTCTCTATCTAAACTATACTGACAAGTTAGTCTTTTAAAACAAATTTTGTGGTGTTACTCCTCTCTAAGATCGAGTCAGGCTGATGCTTTCAACACCCGCTTCAATAATTAAACTAGTTACAAGTAGAATAAACAATAAAAGGTATGGAGTAAATTTATATGAGACAAAGTCTGTACAAACACATGACTAGAGCAAGCATTCATATAAATATAAATTGAAATGTATTGCCAACAACATTATGTATGCAAATTTTGAATACGAGTTGTATGAATGATGATGTATTTATTATGAAATGCCTACAGCCTTTTCACTTCTATTACATTGTTTTTATTTATAAATAGATATACAGTAAAGATTTAAAAAAGAAAGCTTTGTTTTTGAATCCACTTCAAGATGAAGAACAATAATAAAAGCATTGTTCCTTTGCTTGTTTTCGCCATGTATTCGTAGAGACTTTGTCTCATATGCATTTACTCAATATCCTTTCATTCACCGTTACGACTGGAGTTTGTCTCAACTGCAGTTTGAAGTCTGTGAAAAGATTCCCCGTGCGAGAGATGTATGCTCTCTATATATTTCAGTTATGGTGCACTTGTTCATGAGAGAATTTCTCATATGGATATACTATTATACTTTCAAATTTTGGCATTTATTTTTGTAACTTTAAAAATGTTTTTTCTGACCACATGTTTAAAGTGCCAAAATCTCACTATTGTATAATGACAAGTTTTCAATCGACTTGATGAGTGCGCTGTGTTTGTCTCTAAGATTTAATCGTCCTCTAGCTTTAGACACTAGTGCTTATGTCAAGCAACGGACGACAGTGATTGTAAGAGCACTTTGCCAGTTTAATTAATGTTTGGTGACAATCCTGCATCCATGACCAGAAAAACATGGATGTAGCGTTGTTCGACAATTAGCAAAGATTTCCACTCCAACCGGTGGTAGGGGCCGTCTTGAACTTACTATGAGGTATGAGCAAAGCTCATTGTTGAAGGCCTCATGGTGACTTCAAGATGACGAACAACACTAAAAGCTTTGTTCTTTTGCTTGTTTTCGCCGTGTATTTGTAGAGACATTGTCTCGTGTGCATTTACTCCATATCCTTTCATTTTACATTATACATGCAATAAAGAAAAACAAATCATTCTGTATAATATGGTTTCCATACTGGTTTTGGTTTTAGATTTGGTTTCGACGATGAATAATAAAAATGTCTATCTAATATTCCTTATTCAGATTCAAATACTTGAAGTACAGCAGAGAGTAGGCGGACGGGTAAAATCTTTTCGAGAAGAGTTCTCTGACGGACTAGTTGGTGAAGGTAAGAACATGTTTGGATTTTGTTTTTTATATTAGATTCAGGTATGTGTGCCTTTCGCGATAATATCTGCAAGTAAAATAATGAAAAGCAGTTACTCTACAGGCTCGATTAGAATTTTAAGTCTGTCTTTGACTTTCATTACTCAACTAAATTGTTTGGTGTAAAAATGAACCGTTGTAGTCTATGGTTGTGTTTTCTTTCTAGCTATGGAAACGGTGTAAATTTCCGGAGATTTGTTCTTGTTTCGCTACTGGATAGCTGATGAGACTCGGAACGTGTAATAATTTAAGCATCATAAAAATTTTCATCTGTAGAAAATTTGAAATTTGTGGCCTGTAAAACTATGCTCTTGTACATCAATATTTTATCATTGTGGTCGTTTGTCACAGCAGCTATTGAATCATCATTTTGTGGTGCTATTTATGGTAGTAATTAGGCCATTTACGTGTGGAGAGAAAAAAAATCTATTAAATACACTTCAATGTATGCTGCGCTAGCTGGACGTATACTTTAACTTCTGCCAACTATTGTATACACATTTTTTTACAGGTAATAATGAAAACCACAGGTCATGCGATCACGGTTTATAGAAGGTGGCATATTAAATTGATAACTTTTATAAACGTGACACTATAAATATATTCAAATATGACTCTCTTCTTTCGCTTTGGATACAAAGCTATGTTCTAATTCCAACAATATTTTTAGCACATGCGTATATATATATATATATATTGTTACAAAAGGGCATTTGTAAAGTACAATTTCACGTTTTATTCACTCAATATTCATTTAAGTTTGTGCAAATAACGTTTTAGATAATGAATCACACTGAAATCCACATCAAATAATGACAATATTCGAAATTTACAACAGTTACTAAATTTAAGACTCGTAGCTGAAATTGACATAACCGTAACCTAGCAACGAATGTGTTGTTGTTATGAAATCTTATTTATGCTGCATATCATGCTTTACGATTTAAATATAAAACTTTTAATTTTTAACGTTAATAAAATTATAAATATGAGTTTTATTCCTTTTCTTTCCTTTGTTTGCTTCAAAAATAACATAACTAAGCAGTCACATAAATAAGAAACACAACCAGCTCATACTTATTACCGCTTTGATTTTTAAAATATCCACATTTTCTATGTTTCATAACAGATTTTTGGAAAAATTCATAAGCTTATGAGCCACTTTTATTAATAAAACAACGAATATAGATTTTCCTATGTCCATCTATGTGTGTTCGTATGCAGTTTTCCGACATATTTCAATTCTAGTGCAAAACCGAATATTGCTCTCTAAGAGCCGCTTCGAATGTTTAAAACTGTTGTTAACTATATTAGAATCGAAATAGATTATTGCGATTGGGCTATCGCTCGGTATAAAATATTGACAAATATAAGGTCTGCCCATGTTCTAATTCGCATAGAGCCCGCTTGCAATAACCTATTTCTTAATTTTAACAACCAGGTGAGGATATAATTACATGTGAAAAGCATATAATTCTACGGTATTATCACGAACATGATATGCAATGCCTTCAATCATCGTGACAGTCTGTATTTAACCTCTACAGGGGAAAGATATTTCAATTGGGGATGTTAACGAGTACTCTAGTACCAGAGTATCGCTCGGATGCACCCAGTATCGATTAGTTAAATCTGTACTCGATTACTCGGTTTTATATTTTAAATGTCATGTTGTACATATAGCATCTCTTCAGACGGCCCATAGTTACGATAATTATGAAAAAATGCAGTCAATCAAAGTTGCTATAAATTTGAACCATTAAATTGCCACTACCGAAATAGAAACACGTGTATGTCATTTTGTAATATTTTAAACATGTTCCTTGTGAAAAAAACTGTTAAATGTAAACTTTTGTGACACTCTTCGTTCAATACAAAATAAAGAAGCAAACTAGGTCGTAATTTTTCTCAACAAAATCTGTTTTGTTGAATACTGTGAAAATCCCATGTAGTTGATTCTTTTGTTTCACGTGTAAGTAACTTTATTATTTAATATATATAAATGTTTGGGTTTTTTCGCCAATTAAATTATTGATCTTTATTGATTTGTAAGAAATTGAAATGAAAAGCTGGTAAATAAATACAGATTGCATTGTTGTTGATTATGAGTAAAATTTAAACGGTTTTAAACCGACTTCAGACAAAATAGATATTTCTACTGGACAAATCTACGCAATGCAATTATTTGTGTATGCTCTGTCGGGGTTATCATATAACTTCTTTCCGAGCGAGTACTCGATTACTCGCACAGGAAAACTTTCGAGTACTCGAGTATTAAACCCTGTACGAGTTGCCATCCGTTATTTCAATACGTAAATCTTTTAAAAAGCTTTAATGATACACAAAATTCTATCTTGATAAAGGATGTCCGGGAATCTTTCTTATACAAGGGTATATCATCACGTGCAACTGTTTTTCAAGTTGCAAAATACATGAATTAGAAAGTAATTTTGTATGAGATCTTAAAGTAACCACAAATGGCCAGAAACTCTATTGACTGCGATGGTTTATCAACAAAGTATCATTACTTAGTGTTTCAGTAGGTTTCTGTAGTGACATTTATTTTTCATTATATTGTTTCACTTCAGTATGTATTTTCTATTAAAAATTGGTTATTGGATGAATTTTACTATTTTGATACGACAACAAACATTTTGCGGTCGCTTTATGGTATGGCGCAGTCGTCATCGTCGTCGTCTGTGGACAGAATAACTTTGGTTCTAGTGGACGGATAATTATCAAATTTTAGTGTAAAGCTTCTTGGCATATGCGTTATTATATTTTATTTATTTGTTGGATCCTGGTCCAACACATCTCATTCTTTATTATTTATCGGATTTAAATGGTATTTCTTTATTGTGCTTATTGGCAAAATTCCAAAACGTAGTATGTAAACGGATTCCGCGTGCCATAGACCGTTCTCGAGATAAATGGGTCACAAAATAGGCGAACTTCAAACATTTCATTTTATTTTTTTTTCTTAATCTATTTTTGCGATTTTGATGCATTTTTTTTTATAATGGATTCCTTATAAAGAAAAATAACATAGTAATTCATTAACAAATTTTTGATCGGAAAGGAAACAATCCTTTCCGATCTATAAGGGGCTAAACGAGGCAAAAATTGCAAAAAAACGTATTACCTAAAAATTTTCATTTTTCATCGAATTTCAAAAAGATGTCTGTTCTTTTGATTCCTCTCGATGTAGGCTTTCACTAGGATGTCGATGGATTTTACGTAGCTCTCACCGATTCCTAGCTATAAGCTTAAGGGGTCAATTAGAAATATGTGCAAACTTTATTTTTCATTAGATTTTGATGGGATTTTTTTTTATTCTCTTTATTGTAAGTTTTAAGGAGTATGTCAACAAATCTGATGTAGACATTAAAATTTCCGTGCTATATGGGGTGAAATGGCCCAAAAAGGAGCATTTGGTCAAATAACCTTGACTTTCATTGTTAATCGGATTACAATGGGATTTTTTTGTGGGAGTTTTCTTGATGAGAGATTTAGTTTATAGTCACCAGATTTTGCTTAGCTCCTATTGTCTATTGTTTTTGTCCAGGATTTTAATTTGCCAAGCTCCTTATTGTGTCCATCAATTTATTATGTGAAACTCTAAACTGTGTCTACAGTCTTTTTGAATTTCACTCGTTTTAATTTCAGTGATCAACATGCTTCACCCGTATCATTTTTGCTGTGCCCATGCCACAAACAAGCTATTAAGCGGTTAATAGTTTCAATGACTATGTACAGGTGATGAACTATTAACTGTTCAGTTAATAGTTCAATGAACTATTTAACGATGACGTCACATTGTTACTTTTGATGTTCGATTTGGGTATAATAAAATACTTACATTTTATAACTTGTTCGATATGCACGAGTATGTAGTAATGTTTCTGACTTCAACGACCGAAATCTTTGTCTCACTGAAAAACTTCTGCATCAAGGGTTTAGATATCATAAATTGATAAAAACATTCTCTTAATTTTATTATAGATACATTGACTTATTAAGAAAATTTGGTTCTACATGCAGGGCTCTTATACATCAGGGCATTTCACATCCAAACTTCTATGGCAATATCATTTACAAAACGCATAAATTCAAAAATTGTCCTTCCAAACTTATTAATCCGTTGAACAAACTTATTCATAAAGGATATAAATACAGCATTGTGGTTAAATCTTTACTTCTGGTTTTTATCGGCAAAAATATTGATCATCTCCTAAATGCTTTACGCCATAGCTAAATTTAAACAATTTTTCATATTGGCAGTATTTGGCATTGCACAATATCATGTTCTTCTTTCATAATTGATGATGTTATACCAAATCTATTTAGAAGTATTTCAATTGAAATTTCATATGTAAGAAGGCTTGATATCAAAGTCAACGGAAATTCTGTCCTTAGCTAGCTGTCAATAACTGCGAGCATTTGTCCGGACAGTACCTGTGTGTATTGTCTTCATGTTTTATGTACTTCATTGTAAGGGTACTCGTCTTGATAAGTTGGACTTTTTTTCTGGTTTGATTTTTACTGTGAGTCTTTTTGTGTATTTATTTTTAGCCATTCACCACACATAGGGGGAGGGTTTGAATCCAAGAAAACGAGTTTAACCGCACCGCAATTTTTGCGCCTGTCCCAAGTCAGGAATATGTTGGTCATTGGCTTGTCCTTGTCTTCTTATAAAATTTTAGTTTCTTGATATTTGGGTTATTGGATGTGGTTTGTTTCCATTGATTTATTCACTTTTTACCTTTTTGGGGCCATTTAGGGCTTACTATATGGTGTGAGGTTCTCACTGTGTTGAAGACCATATGGTGACCCCTAGACGTTTTGTTTTTGGTCGTTTTAACCTTGATATGGGATGTTGTCTCCTTGACATTTACCCCATTTCCTTTCTTTTTCATATTATTTACTGCTTATGCGAACAATAGAAAGTTTATTGTTTCCCTTGACACCAATTTTTCCCTCTGCTGAGCGTCGGATCAGAAAATAGTTGTGTCTCGAGAAACCATAAGCTTGCTATTGTTCTCAAAGGCAGTAAATAGGTGTAACCATTTTGACTGGTTAATTTTAAAATTTACCATATGGGCCGGTCGATATTTTGTTTAAAGCACTATATGTATGGGATGTCTAAAAATGCCAACGGTAAGTTATACACAATTTCACTTGAAGTGATCTTCCATGATCTTGATCAAATAAAGACGCATTTGGATTGAATGGGTTTGTACATGTTTTGGTACATTGGATCAGTTGATAGAATTATACAGGATCAAACGAAATTCAAATCGGTCAATATAGGTACATAATTTTAAAACAGTTTTAAGATCTGAAAATTTTGGACTATGATATATAAATACGTAATGGAATCCAATAAAAAAGCATTTGAGCGATAAAGTGTGAAACCACATCGTCTTTCAGATGAAGTGAATATGATCTAAAGCGTGAAAAAAAAAGTGTTATTATAATATGAATAAACATTCATTTTATGAAAATTGCTCTGATATGGATTCGCAAAAGGTTCACCTACTGGATATGGATTTCAATCTGATAACATGGATTCTCTTTAACTGCCAGGATAACTTTGATACGTCATATCACAGTTAGCTGATTTTCATTTTATATGCATTTATATGCTATAGTTAATGCATGAGTCACAAAGATAATGCATTTTAATATTGACATCCGTTGCCATAAAATCAATGACGGTCATTTTGGGTCATTCTATTTTTTTTTTAAATGTGCCCTTTTTAAATCCATTTTTTTTTCAAGTAAAACAATACATTTCATATATTAATTTTTGTAAACAATTTAAATACTTTGTATATACAGACAGAACTATAGTAACGAGTATGTCAAGAATTGGTTTTTTTTACTGCAAATTTCGACAAAAATTTTGCTGACTTTGTCACTTTTAAGGGTCAATTTCCAGACAAGGCACTTAAGTTCATGTACTAAATAGACACATTGTAATATTCAGCCAGGTAATTAAAAAAAAACAGACAAGTTTCAGTTGGGTAAGAATATGTATCCTCGAAGATCAATGTTACTGTCGTTATAAAGCAAAACTGACCATTTCTATCAAACTGTACAAACATGTAGTTACCTCTGACCTGACCTTAGATATCAATAAAGTATGTTACATACTCCAAAATAATAAGTTCAACATGCAATAGCTCTAGAATTATTTCAAGGTCATTTACCTTGCCTTCAAGCTCACTTAAAGAATTGATCCCTTTAAAAGCTCAATTATAGGTTGACCTTTGCAATAGATACAATGATACAAAGACTATTTTCCCTTAAACGTGAGCCACATTGTTGTAAATCCTTGAAACTGTTTTTTCAGCTTGTCAATAAAGCTTCAAATTAACCACATACGAAATTAGATTGGATTTGCACTGATATTTCCTGAAATATCTGGGTTTCAAAAGTGCCCTGTAGTTGTGTATATATTCACAATGAAGGGATATGGAGTAAATACAATGCACGTTGTCGGGCAACAGTTTACAGCAATTATAAGAAAACTTGTGCTTGTTGCTTAACATCTAACAATGAATTCCACTGAAACCGGCGCTAAGGACCGTCTTGATTTATTATGAGGTATGAGTAAGGCCTCATGTGGACTTCATGATCGAAAGCTACAAAAAAAAGCATTTTTCCATTGCTTGATTGTAGCATGTACTTGTTGACACTTTGTGTTATCTGCATTTACTCTATATCCTTTCATAGTTTATTTCCATGCAATTAGAGCAGTTGACGATATCAGATTGTCTGTTTCATTAAAATATATAATAGAAGCGCAACTAAAACAATTTAACAGTATTTTTAAGAAGACAAGATTCCAATGTCTAAGACAAGCCATATTATGATAAAAAAATTAAAAAGCGATATTTATATTACTGATTGCATGTTTGAAAAAAAAATCATGCGCAACAGTTTTACATTCCAAGGAAGATATTAAGATAGAGACCTAATTTCTTTGATAGGGAATCGTTATTAGAGATCGTTGCCATTGTGTGAATTTGTGAAAATATACCGTACATCACATAAAACTTGATTCAATAAAAACAATGCATATACTTTTATATCACAAATTCACCGGGTACAACCACACATATGGGGTGTCGGCTCTGTGCGGTAAGGGGTGTCGGTTTTTTGTGATGAAATGAGGGTAAATTGAAGGTAAGATCATGATTTGTTACAAAAGTAGACCTTATAGATTTAACCAATGTATCTAACGGAGTACCCCAATCATCAAGGAATGCGAAACACCTAAATACTATACGCTATACCATACAGTTTCTACAAACACTCTTCCTCACTTTTTGTGGTACAGGTCACGTCAACTTTTCAGGCTTGTCATTCTCTTATAAAGCACTGTTGAGATGTAGAGTGTATTCTGTTTGACTTGTATGACACCAGTTGGTGTTTAATGTAAGTATTAATCATCTGGATTCAAATATAATGTAGGCATAGGGCGAAATGGATCAAATTGTGTATGTGTCTCACGGGGTGTCGGTATCGGTGAAGTACGGGGTGTTGGCTTATATGTAAATGACATTTATTTTCGTTATTTCTTCTTATAAACACAGTTTTAACTGTAGCAAACAGATCTTATAATGCTATCTTTGATACCAGAAACATTCTTTTGTTTAGTAATGCCATCTTTTATACCAGAAACATTCTTTTGTTTAGTCATGCTGCTTCACGTTATATATATATTGCAATTCAAACAGAAGCTTTTATTATGCCAAGCTTTCTTACAATTGACTTGATGAGTGCCCAATGATTGTCTATATGTTGCAATTGTCCACGAACTAGCATGAGACTCTAGTGCTTTTGTTAGGTGACAGTGAATGTAAGAGCACTTTGCTAGTTACATTTATGTTTGTTGACGATCCCGCATCCGTGACCAGAAAAGGCATGGATGCAGCATTGTTCGATATATAGCAAGGAATTCCGCTCAAACTAGTGCTATATGGGCCATCTTGAACTTACTATAAGGTATGAGCAACGCTCATTGTTGAGGCCTCATGGTGACTTCAAAGTGAAGAACAACAATGAAAGCGTTGGTTTTATCATTTATTTGTAGGGACTTTGTCACATGTGAATTTACTCCATATCCTTTAATTGTTTAATTATTATAGTGTAAATTATAGTCTTTCTACTATATATATATATAGGATCATGGTCATTTTTCAATACCATTTTCTCAATCAGTTTATCAAATTCCCTCTTTCAAAGGGGAAAAGTGTTGATGCCAGTTCTTTTCTTGTATGGCATAAAACTTTTCTTGGGATAAGGAAATTCTTAATCTTACTTTTGAAAATATTCTCAATCAAGTCTAATTATATTGATATGAACACAAATATAATCTTATCATATCATTTCTGGAACATTTTGATATTTTCATTAAATTTTTTATCATTATGATCAATTTTGGGAGGGAAATGTTAAACTACTAATTTTTAACGGAAATAATTATATCATATTTATGATTTCGCTTGGTCATTGATTGATTTTTCCATTTTTACAAAAAAAATAATGAAGATAAGAACCTATTTTATCAAAATATACAAAAGGTCAAAACATTTATTGGAAAATAGAGAATAGACTTTAAAACTCACTATTTGGCATTTTCAACCTTTTGTTTTCAATTCTTGAAAGATGAATTTTCCAATATGAAAACTATTTAATTTCAAATACCCCATGCAAGCTGTATTCACAAACCAAAGATTCCCTGTGGAAAGAATCAACTTGCAAAATTATCACACCAATATTACAGTTTGACTGCATCAATTGAAGTGTAAAACTGTATGATGGGTTCGGTAATCTTCTACTTCTTTCTTTCCAATTGTGTCAACACCCTGGAAAATTGTTTCCATCTGTAGTTGAAACAGATAGTAGGAAACTAAGAATGACCAAGGTCATCATGGTCATAGTAGTTTTCCTGTAATTATCTATTTTATTGTTTGAGGGTGATGATTATTAACTAAATTATCACCTGCTGAAAGCTTCGGGATAAAGAAGAAATCACACTCCCCCGACCATTTTAATTTCATGTTGATTCGGCTCCAAAATAGATCGGCCCACAATTTTTCGGACCCAAAGTTGATCCGATTCAGCTGGGTTGATTTGTCAATTGGTTGTTAAAATTTTTTTAACACAAGCTACAAATGCAAGCTAAATATTCAAAGGTTGGCGGTCCTTCTATTTTATTTGTGTATCAGTCCTTGCTGTCTTCAAATAATTCCAGCTGTCAGTATATCGTTTATATCATTATTAATAACTTCAAATAAACTGCTTATTCAATAGTTAAATATCAATGATAAACGTTTTTTTTATTGTTCATTAAGACTGGTGAAAATAAACTGCACTAGACCATGCGTATATTATCAATTGGAAATTTATTTCCTAATAACATTTAAATATATATACTTGTATGTCTTTCGATTTCGATATATTTTATATCTTGGTACAAATTTTACATAAACATACAATTAACAAAAGCTGTCGCCGAATGGCAGCCAAATATACCCCCCGCTCATTAAACCCTGAATCGATATGGTAGGTGCAAATTTAAGTTGGTTGGGACACAATACAGGTGTGGACACAGTGCAAGTGTGGACACAATACAAGTATGGATACAATGATATAATCTTCAAGAAAGAACTTTTCACAAGGGTACCAATGAAAATACTCTGTCGAAATCAGACAAATATAACATTCACTCTTTTTTAGCCTTTTTGACATTTTACACAAAAATCATAAGCATTAGAAAAAATTCATTACAACACTGAAAACAACTTTTCAAGAGGATTACATTGAAAAAAATGTGCCTCTCCAACAATTTGACTTCACAATATCTTTGCTTTAAATTAATTTGAAAAAAGAAATCACTGCAGAAGAAATCAACGAAAGTCAGTCAAATTATCTCCCCTTCCTGGTTTCGTACAATAATAACATTTCTTCATGCACATCTTCATAAAGTGTCCATCCTTTGTCTAAGTTTCATTTAAATCCTTCAAGTAGTTTAAGAGGAGTTGTGCTTACGAGGTAACCCTTACATATGGAATCAATGAAAATTCAAAGTTAAATTATCTCCTCTTCCTGGTTTTGGACAATAATCATATTCTTTCATGTACATTTTCATATAGTATTCCTCCTTTGTCTGAGGTTTCATCAAAATCCCTCAAGTGGTTTAAGAGGAGTTGCGCTTACGAGGTAACCAATACATAGGGAATCAACGGAAAGTCAGTTTGGAATTATCTCCCCTTCCTGGTTTCGAACAATAATTATATTCCTTCATGCACAACTCCATATAGTTTCCTTCCTTTGTGTAAAGTTTTATCAAAATCTTTCAAATGGTTTAAGTGGAGTTGTGCTTACGAGGTAACCCATATATAGTGAATGACTTTCCCATGCATAGTGAATCAACGAAAAGTCAAAGTCGAATTATCTCCCTTTCCTGGTTTTGGACAAAAATTATATTCCTTCATGCACATTTCCATATAGTGTCCTTCCTTTGTGTAAAGTTTAATTAAAATCCTTGAAGGGGTTTGAGAGGAGTTGCGCTTACAAAGTAACCCACACATAAGGAATCAACGAAAGTCAAAGTCGAATTCTCTACCCTTCCTGGTTTCGGACAATAATTATATTCCTTCATGCACATCTCCATATAGCGTCCTTCCTTTGTGTAAAGTTTAATCAAAATCCTTCAAGTGGTTTAAGAGGAGTTGTGCCTACGAGGTAACCCATACATAGAAATAATTGAATAGTCAAAGTCAAATTATCTCCCCTTCCTGGTTTTGCACAATAATTATATTCCCTCATGCACATCTATATATAGTGCCCTTCCTTT